>BGPT01001661.1:107315-136981 GCA_003297045.1 Symbiodinium sp. clade C Y103 | reverse complement strand
GCACCAGCAGGCAGCACGAAGATCGAAAATGGTTCAGATGGTCCAGAAATTCTTTTTCCATTCTATACTACATCTATATTTCTATAGGGATTCAGAAGTAAATTCGTCGGAAACCCNTTCAGATGGTCCAGAAATTCTTTTTCCATTCTATACTACATCTATATTTCTATAGGGATTCAGAAGTAAATTCGTCGGAAACCCCATTTTATTCCAGCAATCTGAAGGAGTCTTATAAATTCCATTACTGCTAGATGATCTCCCAAATGATCTCCAAAATGATCAGNGTTCCAATTTCTCCCACTTGGTCCTGCGGCCTCCAAGGTGCCAAACGAGGTGCTGCGAGTTCTGCTGCCATCTCACTTTGTGTGTCCGGGGTCGGCGGCTGGGGCGGCAGCCCTTAATAATGTGAAATAGTTGTTTCTCTGTCTCAACAAATGCCTAGGCTAACACAAAGGACAAGACTTCTCAACAAGCTACAGTTTCTAATCTGAATACGTGTAAAAAATGAATACCGTGATCACGGTACCTAGTTCAGTCAGATCCTTGGAGCGCACAACTTTGAGCAAAGTAAAACAGCAATTTCATCTGGATTTGCAGAGCTCAAGCTGAGTCTTTGCTCCAAGCGCAGGCTTGGTATGCAAAGCAAGTGACTTGGGGTGACCTGTACGCAATGCAGAGTGCAATGAGAAAATCCAACAAGTGAAAAACGCGGCTGACGTCTCTTTGCGATGCGAAGCGGCCCTCGGCTGCCCTCGACAAGAGTCTATCAAGAGTGGCCGTGCTCTTGCAGAGCTTTTAAGAAAGGACGCTTGCACAGCCAGTTCACAGTTTCCACAAATACCAACGAACGAGATCTCTAATGCACAGCGCTTTCCCAACTGGTGTGATCAATTTGAATTCCATGGAAAGCAAACTAGCAACTGAAAGCTCATCCAAAAGCATCAAAAGCTGTATTTTGTCAATCTTGTCCCTTCCAAATGCGAGAAAGCTGCTGTCCCTGGCTGCAATATGGGTTGTTCACCAAACCCACATTGCCTTGCTCACAGAGTTGGCTGCAATGGTTGCTGCCAAGTGAGAAATGTGGACCAAGAGTTGTCCTTGAGCCTGACTGTCCAGAGGGGAAGGAGATTCTGCAAGAAGAAACATTGAACGTAGTGAAAATAGACACGTCTGTTTCTGAAAAGCCAGCTTTCTTTCAAGGCCTTCCACTCCTTCGATGAATTTGGTTGAAATCTTGGACAATGGCAACAGCTTTGCTGTGAACCTTTGACACGGTCAGAGTGATGCCTGGAAGCAAGACAACCAATTGACATCAATTCAATTGACACTTCAAGAATTTGAGACGATGCTCATATTGTTGAGATGTTCGGCAAAGTAGGAACCAAGATTCTGCTGCAACACCTGACAATCGCCGTAGGCGAAGAGTGTTCTAAGAATCAGGGTCACGTTGAAAAACAGTGCCCGAGGTGACGCTTGTTGGCGCCTTGTGACGCCACGCGACAAGTGAACTCA
The DNA here is from genome assembly GCA_003297045.1 of Symbiodinium sp. clade C Y103. Classification (NCBI taxonomy): domain Eukaryota; class Dinophyceae; order Suessiales; family Symbiodiniaceae; genus Cladocopium; species Cladocopium sp. clade C. The sequence continues at coordinate 135,469 of BGPT01001661.1, read as the reverse complement.
GTTTCTAGATTGATGGTCAAGTCCAAGCAAAGACGGAAGCTGAAGGTGCAGATCTCCAAGAAAGTCCAAACATACTGGCACTGACATACATAATTTATATAATGATCAAGAATTCAAGGATCCAGCATCCTTCAACTGTATTAAAATGGTTCCCGCGCTGATCCCAGGGATACATGGAAACAAGATACTATGCAAGGGCTGTATCTGTCCATTACAGTCTACAACTGCAACATGTTAGTACTCACTGAAGACTTTATGACTCCCTTGAAAAGGCGGATCACCATTGTGAAACCAAGGAATAGCTCAACAGCAGAGAAAGGTGGATGCAAAAATGCAAACTGTGAAAACTGCGACTGCCACATGACTACAAACAATGTGGCCTATGCCTATGTCTGTGAATGGGCATGGTCCCCCTGTTGGGATCCAATATTGTGGCCGCTATCATTCCTATTGATAAATCCGTGCATGTGCCAAAGAAACAATATGTGTAGTAGTATTGTCCCTTTCCCCCTTCATGATTGTGGTGAACAGGTCCACCCTGGCTCTGTGGGAAGCATCATCACGTCTTCTCAAAAGGGAATCAGAGACTAGGAAAAACTCCTGGTGGGAAGTTTGATTCAGGAGCTGCTATAGTGAGTTGCTACAGTGAGGGGTTCTCGCTCATGGCAGAGTGAGATCGTAGACTTCTGTTTGCTTTTGCAGGCATTCATCTTAGTACAAAAGCCTTCGTGGAAAAATAAGCTGCTGCTGTGGAGTATGATGTTGAAAAGTAGCATCACTTGAGTGGTGCTTTGTCGATTCCGCCAGAGTTTCTCCATGTCAACTCATCTTGCTGCAACCAGAACTCTTGCTCTGCTGATAATTGGTTTGTTGGCTCCCACACGCTGCTTCAGAGCACCATCAACAGCGTCAGAAGCCTGCAATGCCACTCTGCAAGGGTTACTGAAAAAAAAATCTGGAAGTCAATTCCAGACGAGGGTTCAAACTCTGCCTCTGGTTTTGTGTTTGCAGCTTGCATATCCTATGATGATGTCTGGCATGTAATTGAAGTGGATGCTGCAGTAGGTTCACTTGGCTGCTTGTACAAATCGTTTCAATTTCTCTCGCTCCAAGTATCACTTCCTGTTCTTAGATAAACTGTAAGGGACTCCAGCATCCAGAAACAATGCTGCTACCCAACCTTGGCACGGATAGGTGGTACAGTATGTTTTTTATATCTTATCTCGTCTTGTCTAACCTCGTTGGTTCTCATGTTCACTCTTTGGTTCCTTGACAAAGAAGTCTATCGCTTGGTTCAGCTTAGTTGCTTCCACCGAAAGTCTTGCATGTCGACTATAGCTTAATCAACTGCAGCATTTCCCGCATTTCCCTCATTTCCCTCTGGCTCAAACCAGGTAAACCAGGAACTTTGCCCTGTTTTATGGCTCAAACCTTCCAGCTGGCTCCCGATTTGGGTGCCAAGGCTTTGTAGTTTCAGGAGCAGATGCGTCATGTCACGCACAGTGTCATGGATTGCTCCTCGTTTTTCCTCTGTACATGACTGTGTCTTGTCAGCTACACTCAGCAATTGGGCCAATTTTTCGGCAGCTTCGTTGTTGAGCCGATACATTTGCATTGCAATCTCTTGTGCCATATCATTCTGAGCCACATCGGAAGAGTCTTCCACATCCAGTCTCGCAAATCTGGTATCATAAAATTCCAGTCGGTCAAAAAGGAAATACAAAGCATTCCGCATTTTTCGAGTGTCAGTCTCAAATCTTGCCAGCCATGCTGCAGAATGCTTTAATTCAAATGGCGCAGTAGTGGCTTTGAGGTGAGCAACCCAGGGACTCTGCAAGGTTCGAGCAACTTGACTGGGTGGCATTCCCATCTGCTGTAGTATGTCCATCGTTATGCCTCTTTCGCCAAAGCTAACTTCGGTCGGCCACATCAGAGACAAAATGATCCCAGACATCGGTCGGTCGCAGCTTTTCTTTTGATTTTTGCATCTGTCGATATCTGTCGCCTCCGGCGCATTTCATGAAACTGATCCGTCAAGGATTGAGCAGAAGCCGAGGCTCTTTTTACATCCATGCAGTTGTCCAGAATGATGGCCAAGAGCATATTGAGCAGAATTATAGCACAAAGCACCATGAACATGGTAAACATTGGTAAACCACAAATAAGCTCCAGATCGTGAAACTTGTTCCATGGGAGCCCAATCCCAATCTCCAAAAAGCATCCGAAAAGAGCTGTGCAAAGAGCGAGGTAAATTTCCAAATGCTTCGACATCTCTGCCAAAGAGAAGGACCGCATTCAAGCAAAGGCATGTGATCACTGCCACTGAAACGAGTCCAAAGTGCAACAGGTCCTGATATGCCAATTGAATGGTGTCGGTCACCACTGCAAATCGAGGTTGAGCTGCAAATGACTTGAAGAGTCGCAAGAGTAGCAGCATGGGAAAAAAAACGCAAAAACAATCGAAAACGTTTCTCTTCTGCCGAGGTTGTTTCTAGAGCATCGTAGAATGTTGCTACTTGGTCCACGCTGGTGATGGCACTGGAATCCTCAACCATTTGGCCTAGTTGACTTTGAAGATTTCCTGTCTCCATGGCTAAGCTCTTCCACAGGGCTATGACTGCAGCGGCGACACTGATGGACAGCCAGACGACAATATTCCAAAATCCAAGATAGTCCTCGATCAAGGCTCGATGCCAGCGTGACTCAGCATGTCTAATCACGCTGATGATTTCAATGATTTCATTGATGAAAATGTACAGGCACGCGAGCCAAATTCCGGCAAACACCATCACTGGAACGTTGGCAGTTGGCAGCAGTGAATTGAGAGAAGTTTACCCAAACCGACATGAGTTCAACGCGCTTGCGCATTCGGCCTCCACGTGCAAACCAAAGGTTCACTCCAGTGTGAGAAGTCCAAACTCGGGATTGAAGTTTGCAATCGCCACCCCAACTCGCTCAGTTCGCTCAATTATCCAAGGTACTGGTGGTGTCTGTGAGCACCATTCACAGTATTTCACAGGTTCGGTCACTGTGGCAGCCATCCTCCATGTCAAGTACTTGGTCCAGCATCCTTTGCAAATCCATTGAGAGCAGGAGCCACTCTTGCCGCGCCGGGATAAAAGACTTCACCATTCGATGTGTCAGGTTCAAAGTTGACCTCTTCGCGGGCATGCACTCTTTTCCATACCAACGTTGCCACAAGTTGGTTTCTCGGATGGAAATCTGCATGGAGCTTCAGGGGCTACCTGCTGCCGGAATCACACCACCTATGATTCGATTGTAGTGCAAATTCCCCGGCCACCGGAACTTGGCAACCTCCCATGTCTCACACACTATTGGACACTGTATTGAGGTCAAACGCACTGGCAACATCTTGAGCATGGCTTTCAGAATATGCCCAATTCAGCTGAATCACCAAGGGAAGGAAGCCCAAACGCACCCACGACCAAAAATCGGAACACGTCCTACAATGTCTTGTGGCCCATCGTTGAAAGCAAAGTTGGCATTCTCCCGTATGTCTTGCTCAATTGCTTGCTCTACAGTAAGGACAACATGCTGGTTCAAAGCCAGGACTGCCATTAGAGCATTAGAGTGAATGAGACCATAACCAAAATCATGAAAGGGAGTTCTAAGCACGCTTCTTGGACTTCAAGTTCTTGTTTGACCCATTTCAGATAGATTTTCTGTGGCACTGTGACATCCTGTTCCTCGAAGGACAGAGTACCTTTTGTCTTTCCAGCTTCCCAAGCATCCATCACTGCCACAATGACAGGCTCACCCGCAAATTTGGCTTTTTGTGGCGCATGATTCGAGCTTGCAAGGCTTGCACCAGTTGGCTGCAAAAAAACGATCAAACATATCAAAACTGTTCAAAACTCAATATGTAATTTTCTCATATTTTCTCGACCAACAATTCCCACATTGCAATGCATAGCTACATAGCGAACAAAGCCATGCATATCTCAAAATATTTCACTTGCAGTTGCATGTGGTCATTGAGCATTTCTTGGCATTTCTATGCATTTCTCGTTTCAAGTTTCACAGAACAGGAAGTTCGCCTTTTCCTGGGACGGCGTGATCTCGCCAAACCTGGACCAATGCTCTGTGCGGCAAAGATCAACAAAGAGCAACAACAAAATTCTCACGACGCGTCAGGATGCAGGTCGCAAGGGTACTACACTGAGCACTGAACACCGTTAGGTGCCCTTCCTCCGACACCCACCTTGATGCAGAGGAGTCAGGGGCTGTCCAGCGGCAGTTAAGATCTTTTCATATCCTTTGAAATCTTTAGGTGTCTGAAGACATGTACTGACATGTACTGACACTTTGACATTGAACCTTGTCCCAGCATTAAAGTTTTTCATGAGCAGAATTCAGACATCGGCAGTGGCCAAGACTGGGCGCTTCTTGTGCGACGAGAAGAGCGACCTTTCTACAAATCTTTGCATGGATCCACTTGCTTCGCATGTTATCATGGCATGATATCAAAGACACTGAAGTGGCCTCCCATCTCGACCAGGTCCAACGCCTTGCACCTCGGCAAGGGAAAAACATGAAAAAACTGAAACAAATGAAACAAAGATTTGATTCACTGATTCGTCTCGTCTGATGAACCTCAACTATGGCATCAAACAAAGCGAGAACTCTGTGAAATACAACGATTCATCACGCTTTTCAGCATCAGCGTGATGCCCCAAACTGCTGGATGCTCTCATACTAACCCACAAACGACAGCGGCAGTGCCACCTCTGTACAGTGATGCAGTGATGCAGAATGACCACAAGAAGACTGAAGAGGGATAAAGCAGGCTGCAACAATCAATTACTGCAATACTGTAGCATGAATAACACTGAACAGAATGATGCTCTGCGTAAAGTGCAGCAAATGGATGAAACATGATGACAAATCCATGGCCTTCCACACTGCTTAATTAGTTCTCTTAGTTGGCTCTTTTCACTCTACGGATCAGCTCAACTCCGAAGTTGTGCCTCAAAAGGGCTGCATCAAAATTGGCTCAAGCACAGCTCACTTATGCTCACTTTCTTTCCAATTGAAACGCGGCCGCCATGTTGCTTTGGTGCAAAAGCAAAACTGTAAAATTCGAAACCCTCGCGAGCCTAAGATCTGGCATCCGGGGGGTGAGGAAAGGACAAGTCCCAGAAGCCTTCAGTAGCACTTCTGCTGGCAAACAGCTAAACAGGCTGAACAAACGCATAAAAACGTGGTCTCTTCACCGGTTGATGCTTATGTCACTTCTATATGTAATTGCTTAATACATACATAGACAGAAGTCTATGTATATATATATATATATGTGTGTATATACATACATATATATATATATATATACATGTACATATATGTGTATGTTTGTGTACATATCTATATATATATATACAGTATGTATATATATATATACATATATGTGTATGTTTGTGTGCGTTTTTTCATACACACAATATTCAAATGATTCAAATGTAACACTTCCTAAAGTTTCAGAGTCTGTGCCCAGCCTGGAGGAGTGCACGTTGGTGCATGATCCATTCGGTGTCGGGATGCTTTCAGGTCATCTCCCTTTGGACCGGATTGCTTGATGTGCTTCGTGGCAGCATAGAAGTTTCTGCACTGTTCACAGTCAAAACCCTGTAGTGCACGGCGTTGTGCTTTCCCACGGACTACACAGCGGCATGGAACGCCCTCCTTGACGTTGGAAGATGTCAAAGCTGAATGTCCCTCTGCCCGAACTCGATGTTCAAAAGATCCAGATCGTGTGAAGGCTGGGTTTGGTGCTTGCACAATTTGAAAAGCTGCCTGGCCTGCCTCAGACCTCTCAGATTTTTCAGATTGCTCCTCTGCCTCAAGTTTCTCAAGCGTTCTTTCGGTCTGACCTGCTTCTTCGCGCTCCTTTGGCACGAATCTCCGGGGATCGCATCCACCCCAAATCCGCAGCCCTGCTACCTGTGCTACCTGCGCTACCTGCTCTACCTGCGCAACTTTCAAACCGCTTCTGGAGCTCTTAGTCTCAGGTCTACCCGCTCTACCATCACATTCTGGTAGTCTACCATCCTCTGCATCCGCTGCATCCTCTGCATCTGATCCCATCTCTTTCGGTTCTGGGAAAGCCATGTTGGTCGACTCGGTAGACCTTCCTGACTTTTCTCTCTCCGACCTTTCCTCTGACCCTTCAAAGCTTGGCTTGAACTCATGGCACTCGGGGAGCTTTTGTCTCTCTGCTTCCAAGAGTTTTGGGGCCGGAGTCAAACTTCTGAAGGGAGCCAGGGCCGCCTTCAAAGAGCCATAAAGCGAAATAACCCCAAGTGGCGTTGGCAGCAGAAGCAAACGAGCTCTAGGTTGAATGTGTTGCAGATTGTTGAAATCAAGCTGGCCTTTCCCATCAGGTTGGTCTTGTCTTCCAGTACTTTGCCTCAGAAATAGGATGTCCAAGAGTTGAAGCTGGCAAGATTGGCAAAGATTGAAGCAAATCAATCCCACCTTTGCCAGTCTTATTGGGCTCTCCTTTCACCTGGCGGGTTTTTATTGCTATCAATGTAAGCTTGAAAGAAGTGAACACCGCTGAAAAGATGTGCAAAAAAGAGTGCCTGTTCTGGCACTTTCTTTGGAGAACCTTCATGATCTGTCAAGCGCGGCCGCTTAACGCCTGTCAGCTTCTGGACTACTTGCATACCTCCAACTGCATCTCCGCATTCTCGCTGAATGCAGCGTGCCTCCGCCATTCTTTCTGGCAAGCATTGCGCCCACAGTTCTGGCGCTGAAAGCTCGCAACCTGCCCTGAGGTGGAAGGCAGGAAGGCACTGAAAAATGATGAGCAGTGGGAGGGTGCTGTTCTATTTTGTCCCCTGCCCCTTTTTGTTTCAGTATGTTGCAGTACTGATTTTCTGCCCAAGTGAGTCAAGCTTTCTTCGTCACTACTAGTATCTTCAACACACGCTTTCTGCGAGCCTCGTGCTCAGCAATCACCTGCTGCTGCTTGGCAACAAGTTTGCCCAGAGACTCTGCTTTGGCCTGTCCAGAAAGTGCTGCACCAGCTCCAGCATTCATCAGGGGTCATCTGTTTGAAACATGTTGACACCCTGGTTTCTGGATTTAAGCTCAAACTGCCTGAGCCACATCTCATCATGTCTCTAGGCCCAAAAAAACAAAACACCAGCTGAGCATGGCTGACCTCTCCAGGGAATCTAAGGCACAAGAGCCAAACATGGCAATACTTTACAGATGTTTGCAATATCAGAATGAAGTGAAAGGGTCTGCTGCCTTCAACTGCTGATTCTCAGCTTTGGCTTCCTCTGCGATCCTGGTGCCACCGCAAGAAAAAGAATGAGAATTGCCAACAAAAATGATGCTGGGAAAAAGACCGCGGCGCAGCCTGCGAGAGTCAGCGGCCTCTTTTCGTGCAGCCTGCACAGCAAGTCACAATTTCAGGACCCAACACCCACCAGCTGCCCGTGTCCTGGGTTCATATGGTTCATGCATGTTCATGCATCATGTGGAAATCTTTGGAAATGCAAAGCAGAAAGCGTCCGTTTTTCATCTCACATCGCCAACAACAAGTCCCTCCACATGCAGTCTGCAAGTGGAAGAAATGCGGACAATTGCACTCCTGCCGAGTAAAGAGTCATTGCGAGGTACCAGGACTTTCGCAAAGGACTTAGTTCGACCCACAGTCTGCCCTTGCGCATTCACTCCTTTAGACCTTTCTTGTTCGGTGTCCCCAAACCATACACGCTCCTCACGGCCAAGTAGATGTTCATTTCGGTCATATGAAGTTACAAGGTCGGCCAACTCCTTGTAGCGGTCCTTGCCTATGTGACTCTTTAAGGGCTTCAACCGGGCTGCTGAAGTACCTGGTCGCGCATAGAATTGGGAGATGTGTATGCCTTGAAATTTGTATTTCTTGCAGAGAGCCATTGTCTCCTCCCAGTCTTCTTCACTTTCAGTGGGAAAGCCACAAATGATGTCCGTCAACAGAAACATCTCTGGAACTTCAGCTTTCAGTCGATCTGCCAAATAGGAAAACTCAGCAACTGTGTATTCCCTTCTCATGGCTCTGAGGACTTGATCTGAGCCTGACTGCACAGGGATGTGCATAAAAGCATGTACGTTCGGTCTGTTCAAGACCTCGATGATTTCATCTACATGCTGCATGATGAAAGGCGGGTTCGTCATACCAGTCCGCAACATCACACCTGGATAATCTCTCAAGAGTGCATCTGAAAGACGTTTCAATAACTCGGCAATGTTGGTTCCAATATCAAGACCATAGGCACCCATATCCTCTGATGCAAGCTCAATCTGAGAAACTCCTTCACGAGCAGACTCCAAAGCTCGCTCTATGATGGTATCAATAGGGTATGACACGACCTTCCCTCGAGACATCTTGGTCTTGCAATATGTACACGAACCAAGACAGCCCGCATTAATAGTAATAATTTCAGCAAAGCGATGTTTTCGCACTTTGGGAAGAGACAAAGATGGCAAGTCGCTTCTTTTGTCCATGAGTTTCACGGTATTTCCCTTCACAGTCTCCTCCACCACCTCTACAATTCGGTCCAACTGAGTCACATCCAGCATGCTAACTTCAAGCTTATCCGCCAGCTGTCGATTGCTGGATGGCACACAGCCTGCTAGAACGACACCTTTGCCCAGCTGCTGTGCATTGGAGACTAGGTTCAATGCCCTCGTCTCTGAGGGATGCTTCACTGTACATGAGTTAATCACAATTGCATCACTTTCTTCCAACGAATCAACAAGCGTATAGCCATAGTCTTTCAATTGTCCTGCCAAATACTCTCCATCCGACTGGTTGTGAGGACAGCCAAAGGTTTTGACATGGATGCGCTGTCTGCCAGGAAGAATCGATTGGTCGGACGCAATGGCATCTGTCGTTTCTGGAGTTGGACGTGGCTTTCTGAGAACTTGTCCCATCCCCAAGAGAGGTGGTCTGGAATGATTGTCGCTTGCAAGATCCTCAAGATCGTTCTCGTTTTTCTCATCCTCGCTTCCATCAGTGCCGTCGGCTGCAGTGCTACTGTCAGACTTGTGTTCACAACTTGACCCATGCCCGCAGCTGCAACTTGATGCCTTCGACGCATCCAGCTTCAGGGTCTTCAGGGTTGTGCAAGTTGTCCAGTAAGCTATGGCACCTGCAGCAACAGAGACTGCCAGCCAAAGCGGTGCTACTTTCAAGGCGCTCGGCTGCGCAAGCTGCAAGTTTCTGGAGCTCACCGCACCCATGGCTCTGATGATTTCCTCAGGAAGTATGTTGGTATCTCACGATATCTGCATAATAAAATATCTGTCATCACTTGCCTTGCCAACTATCATTGTGCGCAAAGTATAGAGTTTTGACGTGGTTCCAACTTGTACTTGAATGAACTATCATGAACCATCTATGTCCTCACATCAGAATAGTTTGATAAAGACTGATTGTACTGTGCTTGAGAGAAGGGCCGCCGGATTTGCAGTCAAAATCACTTCATCCCAGTGCCAGACCATGAAACAGTCTGCTGACCCACGTGGTGTCATGTAGCCATTCCTGGCCTCCAGTTCTGCTTCAAGGTTCACAACATGTGATCGTAGGATGCCTTCGCAGCATTGAGCCTGAGGGTAACAAGACAGAGCAAAGCGCTAGACCCGCTTTTGCCGATTGACCGAAGACTTTCAAGCAACCGATGAGAAAGCTTCGTCAATGAATTTGCCAGCCTCCTTAATGGCCCGGACTAAAATGTCTGCCGCCTGCCAGTGTCAAGTGCGGCCACACAAAGGTACGAGATGGTACGAATACCGACTGTTTGCCTTGCAGAGTTTTGGCCTGTTGCAGAGATATGCCACGCACTGAGGCTGGCGTGGTTGAAAGACCTCCAGAGACAGAGTAGTTCACGTTCATGAAACGAATTTGCAATCTGTGGCAATGTCTAGTACCGTCTAGATCCATTTAGGACGTCACACTTTGATGCAATGACATGCAATGACATGCAATGACATGAAGTGTAGAGTCAGAGGTGACCTCCAGGATCTTCTGCAGAAACAACAGCATCCTGCAGAAAAAGATGCAACAAAACACAGGTAAGTGCACATGTGCATCAAAAGTATCTACATCGGGCAAGTGATTTAGCATTCCAATAGCCTGGACATCATTGGAGTGCGGCATCAAACCTGACTATCAGCGATTTCATCACCTTGCAAATGCATCATCCTCACTTTCAACTCGGGTCCCCGGGCAGGCGTTGGAGAGAATTCATTCAAAAGCACCACCAGACGATCAACTACGCAACTAACAACACGCCGGGGAAATCAAAGCATCAATCATGGAAATGTATCCTGGAGCCAACGCTGGACACGGAAATGGCCTATGCAAAGTGGTCGGACTGGCATACCTGTCTTAAGTCCGTGGAAGCTTACACTGTGGCATGGGCATTGAAAGCATTGAATTGCAATGTACTGTATTGCATCGTGATGTCCTGCAGAGTCTCTTTTTTGTTGCACTGGCAGAACTGGCCACGCGCCCCTCAACCAGACAAAAGGAGCCTGGTCATTTTTGCCCTGTGCACAAAACACCTGATTTGATCTGATATTAATCTCGTCTTCAGATGGACTCTGTGCTTCATAACATTCGACCCCAACCTGATGTCAGGATCGAACAGCTGTAAAGCTGGACATTAGGCTTCAAATCGCATAGCTTGGTGTGTGTGTGTGTGTGCTTGATATCTCAATGTCTTTAGTGGCAATCCCCAGGCTAATCAAACGGAAAGGTAGCACCGCAGCCAAAGACAAAAAAACGGCAACCTTTTGCAGCCCGGTCAACTGCAACTTCTTCTGACTCTCGTCTTTTCACTGCTTATTGGGAAGTCAATGGCGCGCTGCCTTACTTCTTGACTTCTACCAGGACTCCATCAGCATTGGATCTCGCCAGAATTGAACTGCCAGCTCTCGGCTCGCAGCTCTGTTGCGAGTAAAATTTCATACTTCAAATGAATCCAAGGGCAGCTAGATAAATCTAGGTCCTTTAATCGTCTTAAGCAGAGTAAAGGTAGCCATAGGCATTTCTCTTATTGTTTGCTGGACTTGCTTTAAAAATCCAATTGTTTCAAGATCGTGTCTCAGCGATCCTTGGGCAAGATCTCTGTGGAGGTCTTGTGGAGGTTTCCTCCCCAAGCTATGCACAGGTCATAGACCTTGATGAGTTTGAGCCAAAGAGGCTCATTTCATCTGGGAAGCACGATTCTTGGAATACAGAGACATCATATCATAATCACAAATCATAGTCGTAAACATAAACACCATAAACATCATCAAAAAAATAATCATGTCATTTGGTGTGTATATACATATATATATACACATGTGTGCTAGCCCCCCTAAAACCTACAATTTTTACATTTTGACTGGTATTGTTTTGTAATAAACAAAATGAAGTGATTTTCAGGATTTGGACATTTGACTCTGATGATGTTGGAGATGATATGTGTCGATACGAGGCTATTTTTTGCTGGTAATTGCAATGTGTTTGAACATTCTATTGTGATCTTAGCAGATGGTTGTAGTTCAGTCATTAAAAAAAATGGCCACGGCGCTGTGGTGAAATGCAAATTGTCAGGTTTACACTGGCGCCTACAGTGTTTTTTGTTTTTTGTTGCATATATATGAGATTCTGAAATTTTAGGCACCTTTAGTATACCATTGTATATACCATGAGTATACCTTGAGTATGCCTTTAATATACCTTTAATTTACCATTAAAAATTAAAAGTATTTTTAATATTCCATGTCATACTTAGTATACCATTTAATATACCATGAATATGCATTTGGTTTACTTTCAATATATCTTCAAAGATATCTTTGATATACCTTCAATAAACCTTTTCAACAGCATCTAACACGCCTTCAATATACATTTAGTATACCTTTAATATCCCCTTTACATGCCATCTTATTGGTCATGAAAATACATGTGTCCATTGCAACAAAAAGGATACCCAAGATACATGTGAGCTTTACCACAAGCCTCAGAGAAACAGATGTATGGTGCCACTATGTGAATTTACCATGTTGACTCCTTAACCTCGCAATGCAAAACATAAAACAAAACATACTCTCTGAATGTATTGCTACACTTATCCTTTTGGTTTGTTTTGATGAAGGAGCGGCAACAGAGTGAGAATAATGTTTGATCAGCCATACTTCATTTACAATGAATATACCTTCATTCTGGCTTCAATATACCTTTAATATACCATGCCCATGGAGTAAACCAAAAAAAGCTCGAGAAAACCAAAAACAACAAAAATAAAACAAAAAACTCAATTTTCCAGAGGTCTGCGGGATGGGGGGAGCCAGCCAAGAGTTTCAGAATACTGCATTGTTTGTCGTTTTTCAAGGAATAAAAAAAAAGCAATGCTCTAGAGGTCTGGGGGATGGGGCGAGCCAGCCAAGAGTCTCAGAATATTGTTTTTTTGTGGTTTTGTTTTTTCAAGGAAAAAACAAAAAAACACAAAATACTGTCTGCGTCCAGCTACTACTTTTGCAAAAACTGTACATATGCATTTATATAATCATATATATATATATATGTATATATATAATGGATGGCAGCCCCCATTGATCTCACCTATGAATCTGAAACATATTGATCTCACCCATGAATCCGAAACATATGAAAAGGGTAGGTCTCGGGGGGGGGGGACCATATTTATACGTATATATATATATATATATCATATCAATCCTCTTGGGATTTTGGTATGCATTATTCTGTGTGTGTGATGCATGTATTAGTATTGCTGAAACATGCTGAAGCATCCAAGAAGCGCTTTTCCGGGTGCGCCTGCACGCAGAGCCTTCAAGCTCTTGTCTAGATCTACGGAAAGTGCATCACTTGAAGCATAAACGGAAGTGCCATGAGCTCCAAAACATTTCACTGCCAAGTACCCTTGAAATCGGTGGACGAAGTTGGCTGTGCTTAACTTGGCACAGCTTTGTCAGACCATTGGACCATACTGGACCCTTGAAATTGCAACAACTTGACACAACGCAACAGCTGAGAGGAGAAGAATTGTCAGAGCGGATCGGCAAAAATGACGCCCTCCTTCGCAGGCGTTTCAATACAAACAAGTTGCACCTTGACATGTGAAAAAGACATGACAAAAGGACATGTCTTGGCCTACAACAGATGGCATCTGAAAGAAGTACCATGAGGCAGTTGTCCTTGCTGGCTTGTGTGATCCACCCAATGGCCTCAAGTGACGTGACATTCTTGAGATTTAGAGAAGTATAGAGAAGCATAGAGAAGCATAGAGAAGCATAGAGAAGGATAGAGAAGCATAGAGAAGCATAGAGAAGCATAGAGAAGCATAGAGAAGCATTAGTTGTATGCCAGTTGTATGCTTTGGTCCGAAGCTTAGGGGCAAATTTGAAATAGCAATACAGAGCAATACAGTAGAGGGAAGGGCGGGAAGGGCGGGAAGGGCAAGTCGAGGCAGGCACTGGAGCAACATGGAGCAACCCTGAATGCTGAATGAAGTCTTTGAATCATTTTGAGAGCAGTAGTTCAGGTGCAGCTGGGACACTCCATCAAGCTTGGCTTTCACCTTCAAGCGGTGCAGACCAGACCTAGCATGGTGTCTCACTGTGTTTCCTGCACAGTCACTTCACTTGGTGAGGCCTTGCAACTAAAAGCGAAAAGGGTGATGATTGGTGGAACTGTTTGCGAAAGCTTCTTGAGCAAAATCACACACTGAGTCTTCAAGTCAAAATTGTCTGCACACAAGAGAAAGCACAAGGCTGCTCATCTGGAGACTTGGGTCTCTGCTCTTCGTGTTTGGTTGGCCAGGAAAGAACTTCCAGCACCTAGCTATCAGCAAATGGTCTTTGAAATGTCAATATTTGAAACATTTTGAAACTAGACTTGAAGCAATATGTTTCAATAGACTAGATATTACAAAGTTTGGCATACATTCTGGATACATCTCGCCTCTGCTTCTTTGAGCTTTCTGATGCCGGCCTTTGGCGGAACATCCTGGAGTGGCACCCAGCTGCAGAGTGCAGCAAATGCAAATGGAATGCACGTCACTCACGTCCTCGAAAGACTCGAAGAGCTCGGTTTGTCTCAGAACCTTCCACCATAATTCACCACAATTCACCACGCTGCATGGCAGGCATAGCAGGCATGGCAGAACAGGGGAGTTCAGCTGCAAAAGCTGCACAGCTCTGTCCCTCAGTCCCACCTTCCACAAATGACCTCCTTCCTGCAGAAAAATGGTGCCCTGGTTTCCAGCAACGGTGACCCAGCCCTCCTGCGTCCACTGAAACTGCGCAAGTGTCTATGAACTGCACGCTCTATACATCTCTATACTATACTTTCTTCATGTTGCTTCTGCTGTGCTTGCCCTTTTATCGTGTTTGCCTTCTTTTCACAGCACACACTGAGAATACGTCTCTAGGGCTGCATTGCAGAGCTTCGGAAGCGTTGGTCCTTGTCTTCGCCGATCACCTCGCGCATGGGCAAAACAAGGACACAAAATCCATCTGAGCCACATCAACTTGCACACAGCAGCACCTTGCCCTTGGCCCGGAAAACCTGCAAGCACACTGAGAATCTACGAACAGCATGATTTTTGTCAAAAAGAAGTAAACATGTCACCATGTTGCCTCCACCCTGTGATTACAGTAAATATAAAAAAGAACAAACATATTTTGTTGAGGCCGCAGGCTGTAACCCTGCCTTCATGGAGACCTCTTTTTCAGGCCCCTCGAGCATCTCCACAATCTGCAAGAAGATCACAATAGTCCACTTCACTGCATACTTCATATATCTTCACCATATCTTCACCATATCTTCACCATATCTTCACCATATCTTCACCATATCTTGACATATCTTGACCATATCTTCACATTACTTTACGGCATGTGCCTGCATCTGCTGATGGCATGTGCTACTTGCAGTCTTGTGATACATGTTCTGTTTGTCAGTCTCTCACTTGTGACATGACATGCTTGCAAATCAAACAAAACACGCGCCGTTCAAGAACACAGCAGCACAAGCTTTTTCCAGCTTCGGCTCATCGGCTCATACAATCGCTGTTCAATTTGAGTAGATTCTCTCTTCTGTTTGCTGGCGTTGAAGTTGCTCACCAGACTTCCTGTATCTAGCTGGTGCTCCTGGTGCCGCAGACAGGTAACAGTTTCAACATGTTTCAACGCCACAAACACAATCAACGAACACTGAGGACCCATCAATGTCAACCAAGTGGTCTTTAACAAGGACTGAGTAGAACGCGTGCGAAACAGACCCGTCAGGGTGGACAGTTGGTTCTGTTTTTTGAGTTTGTTCCAATTCATACTGAAAACGTGGGTCCCTTGGTCGGTACTGTCAGCAAGAAAACGCGCACACGCACGGACACAAGTAAGTGCATTGAAAAAACCACCTGCAAAACCCAACCCATGCAAAGGCTCGGACGCCTTTATTTGAAAGTACTCTTTTGGGATGATGGTCCAGAAAGGTCCAGAAAGGTCCAGAAAGCCCACATGTAAAAAGAGGGAGAGGGTTGAAGAAAGCCAAGAGCTCAGGCTTCACTGCAAGAAACTGGAAGGCAATCCGTTGAAATCAAGGAAAAAACTGGCAAGGACAAAAATCAAAATGTTGCATTTTTTTACATAATGAAAACATGTCAATCTGATTGCATTTTAGAACGCGCCGTGCACATGAGTGACCGTGGATTATCTTGCGTCACGTTGTTTTTTTTGGTTTCGTGTTTGAAGACTGAAGCATGAACTCGTGTTGTTGGCCATTTGGTAGAAATGTTTGTCGTTGAAGTGCATTGAGTAAGAATTCATGTACATGTAGCCAAAATTCATGTCTACATGTAGCCACAGAAGTATCAACGTGTTGAAAGGAAGATTCATGGGGATATGTTTTTCGACATTGATTGGCCTTCTGTTTCATATATTTCATTATATTTCATATTTGTATGTAACATGCTCCAACCTAGTGACAACACATGTGCGATTTGTTGAATCAATATAGAAGAGCATGGAAAATGAAGATGTGCGGTATCCGACGCACACGCTTGATGATTTTGGCAACGAAGTTGTCGCCTTTGTCATCCTTCCTTTAGTCATTGAGCGTGGTCTTGCCGTTACGATTGGCTGTGCTTTACCCTGACCGAGCTCTATTTTCCCAGACAAGGGCCAAGGAACGTTATTGCCCACCCCCCGGCACTCCCCCCCACCCGGTCACGAGTCAACAAGACTTGAACATCTGCCAGCTCCAGCCTCGCATATTTGAGACAACCGCCTTGCTCCGACGCATCTTCCAAGCGACTTCAGTGTGATTCGAGTAGGACGCAAATCTCGTGTCTTAAATTTATGTCGTCGTTGTTCAGCATCAAGAGCCACTAGCTCGTCGAATAGCTTTTCCGCTTCCCGAGCCAAAGGTGGTCTGCATCTGGCGCACGCTTTCAATAGCTGATTGTACTGAATGACAGATGGCGGAATATGATGTAGATCTACCATCTGCCTGAAGTATGTTGAGGCTCGTTCAAAGTTTCCCTTCTCAGCATAAGCATTGATAATTGGCCCAAAGCTCCGCTCATCAGGCTGCAGACGATTCGAAATGATGTCATTTTCCAGAACAGCTTCTGCGTCACGGATAGTTTCCGGGTCTCTTGCATGAATATCAATGACACAGTTTAGAATAACCAAATCTGGACCGAATTCTTCCCGCGCTCTTGAAGCCCACCGTAGCGCTTTGTCTTTGCGTCCCGCAAGAGCTGCTCCTTTGACCAGAGTGGACAGCATCACTTTGTTGGGCTCGAAACCTGCAGTCTGGGCTCTGCCCTGCCAATACTCTGCCGATCGCACATCCCCAGAGCGACATGCTGCATCAACCATCGAAGTGAAAAGCACCAGGTCAGGCTCCAGCCCAGCATCAAGGGTTTTTTCAAACCACTTTTCGGCTGCAAGGAGGTTTTTGCATTTGGCAGCCGCGTCCACCATGACACTGAAAAAATGTAAATCATTAAAGCCTGCGCGTCGAGCATCAGAAAAGATTTGCTCAGCCTTTGCCAGATTTCCACTAGCAGCACTGGTCTTCAACATCTCCAAATAGATCTTTCGAAACACATCCTTGTCACAGTTCGCACAACGAGTAGCCTGAAGCCATTGTTCCACACCTTCCTGGTTCCCTCTATCCAAATGCACTTTGACCATTTCCTTCAGTGCCAGGCACCTCAAATCCGATGCTTCTTGAGAAACACCGGAGCACGTCTTTGCTTTGCTCAAGTCAAGTGTGATGTTTCTGAGCAGCTGCTCTGCAACTGGTAAGCAATCGTTGGCTGCTGATCGGATGATACTCAGAATGACTTGAGATGTGGCCAAGACATACTGTGACTGGCTGATTGCTTTGTTGAGCCACTCCTCAGCAGCATGAATGTCTCCTGCTTCTGCAAGTTTTTCTGCAACGACAATCAAGGTCATTTCGTTTGGTTCAATGTTGCAGTCACGCATCTTCTGCAGCCAGGCACTTGAGGTCTTCATGTCCCTTGCCGCTGCTGCAGCTGACATGACCCCATGAAACGCAACACTGTCTAGAGGCTGCCCGCTGTCAGCAAGGCGCTTCAGCCACCGTTCAGCTGCAGCAACGTCTCTTTCACGGGCTGCTGCATCTATTAGCATTATGTATGGTGCCTGTCCAATTTGGTCCGAAACAGATTCGAGTTCTTCAAACCATTTCTCGGCATCTTTCAGGCTTGCAGCTTTGGCAGCTGCTTCTATCAGTTTGCCGTAGGTCCGAGCATTGGGCACAATTTGTTCTCGGCGCATCTCTTTGTACAACTCGTGAGCGTGCTTGTGGTTTCCAGAATTCGCGCAAGCCTCCGAAGCTGCTGTAAAGCCTATGAATCTTATGAGAATGGAAAGTGTTCTAACTGCTCGCATTCGTTTCTGCTCATTCAATCATTTCCGCTCTCGGGGACCCGCCTTCAGAAGCGTGTTGAACATGACTCTTTGCTGTTGCTGTGGAGCTCTGCCATACAACCGACGAAAAAGCCCCTCCGCGCGGAGCACATCCCCTTTCCTGGGCATGAAAGCATTCATACAGCAAACAGCTTCTGAGAGACTTTAAAAAGTCTTTAAAAGTGATGTAAAATCATGTGAAAGTCTGCGAACTCAGTCAACTTACTATAGTCTGACTATAGTAGTATAGTTGCACAGCCATGGTATCTTATTGTATCTTGTCAGTTGTAGGACAAAGCAAAGCACGTTGCCAGAGCGTTGAATCTGCCGAACTCTTCAGCAAGGTCCTGCCGAAATGGTAGTGATCAGCGCTCACCTGTCAAGTGTGTCGTTGTTTTTTGCATGTTAAAACATTCATGTTTCTTTCATGTTTTGTTTGACGATTCTTGCACCGCCGTCCTCATGGAACGGCGCAAATCCCGTTGACGTCCTCCATGGCCTCCATGGCCTCCATGGCCTCCATAGCCTCCATGGCCTCCATGCCTGCATATAGCATGTACAAAAGCCAGAAATGGCAAGCTACCGGCAATATCTGATCTGAATTTATCTGATCTCTAAGCGATAGACGCTGGATGTTCTGGCATACCCATGGTACATTTTGGTACCAATTGTAGCTCGGCATGAGACCCAAAGCGCGTTCACTGCTAGTGTGTTTGTTTCTGCTTGTCTGATGTAAAGATGCTTGACAGCGTTCGAAAAAGTGTGTTTAGTTAGTATGCCATGATTCGAGACTCTTCCCAGGTGGATTCACGTGAGTTCTACATTGGTTTTTTCCTCACCTCCGATTGATAAAGAACCAATGGCTGCGTTCAATTTGGACATATTCGGATGTCATGGATCTGTGAAGGCGCCTCCATCCTTGCCGTTGCAAAGCGGCTGGACCAACCAGTTGCACTGCACCGGCTGCACCGAAATTACACCCGGAGTGAAAAACGCACGCCTCCCCAACCTTGAGCTGGTGCACTGTCTGGCTGCCATTGACTTCCAACTTCTCAGTCATTGGTGTCTCCTAGAGAAACACACGAAACATCACGAAACGTGATAAAAGTGATAAGATTGTGCGAAACATTGCAAAACATTGCAAAGGTCATGCGTGGTTACTCCGGTACTCTTGGCTCCACACAGTTGAGGATGCGAGTTCAAGAAGAATAAGAAACAGCATCTGTATGCCAAAAACGTGCAAAAACGTACAAGCCAGAGCGGCTTGACCTTCAACTGCCTTGAAAACCTTCAATATCTTGCAAGGATGCGCGTGAAGAGCAGAAATGAAAAAATCCGTTGGGCACTGTCCTTGACAACCTTGTAGTAGACCTTTGCCATCCGAGAGAAGACCTCGAATAGATCAGTTGTATTTCATTTGGATTCAGCAGCTATTGATCCAGGATCAAACAAGACGAGACAACTGTTGATGCACCATGCACCAAGACATACCAAGAGATACTAATACCAAGACATACTGTGCCATCTTGTCTTGTCTTTTCTTGGCTCGTCTCGGCTTATCACCCCATCCTGTGCCTCTGGGGATAGCTTCATCGGTCCATCCGGCTCAAGCACGCTGGCAAAGAGACTGCAGTCAAGGGCTGCGTTAGGTTTCAATGAGGATCCATATTGTTTGAATTTGTAAATACGTATTGAAGGAAATTTAGAAGGCAAACTTCCGACAATATGGACAGATGGAAAAGCAGAGGTGGGAAGAGGCAAAGAAGGGAAAGTCAGAAGAAAGAAGATCAGAGAAGAGCAAAGAAGAAGAAAGAAGATCAACATGCGCGAAGAAGAAAAAGTCGCGAAACAGCGTGTTTTTCAAATGTTTTGTGGCTCCAGAGGGTTGAAAAGTAGGCTCGCTAAAGCGGCGGGCGCGGAGCCGTCTGGGGAGATGAGAGATGAAAGAGTGCACGCCGCTGTGGCGCGAAGCACATTTTGAAGTAAAAAATTACAAAACACCTCATGTTCGGAACACTTTTGGAAGTGGAGATGTTCAAAAAGTGCACGGCGCTGTGGCGCGAAGCGCGTTTGGAAGGAAAAAGATTAAAAAGTGTTAAAATCTGACGGGTTCGGAGCACTTTTGGAAGTTGAGAAATCGAAAAAGTGAAGCATATGTCCAAGTCAAAATGCTAAAAACACCACACGTTCGGACCACTTTGGGAAGTTCAGGTGTCGAAAAAGTGCACGCAATTGTGGCGCGAAGCACATTTCCAAGTCAAAATGTACAAAGCACACCATTCTCGGACCACTTTTGGAAATTCAAGCGTCATTTTTCGTGGCAGGCGCAAGGGATCCTGCACCTGGCCAAAAGCAGGCGCAGTACAAGAGACGCTCTAATCAGACATGTTACATGTTAAGAGGTCAGGGCGCTGATTTCCTGAGAAAGGTTGCATTTTGGAGCATCGGATCTTCAGGTTTGCTCAGATGATTTTGCGCGACAGGTGCAGCACTTCGTATGACCTGGTTTCACTTCTTCGTGGCAGGCGCAGCACTTTACACAAATGGAGTGGAAAAATCGCAAACGCATTGGCACGAAGCCGTCAGCTCGGCACTCAACGTTCCAATATTTAAGGAAGTCTCGCAGCATTGCTTCGTTTTTGATGTTGTCAACTTCGAAAATTGAGGAAGTCTCGCAGAATTTCGTCGTTTTGGAGCTATGAACTTTCAATTTTTGAGGAAGTCTCATCCACTTTTGATGGAAGTCTCGCAGAATTGCTTCGTTTTGGACATGTCAACTTCCGCTTTTGATGGAAGTCTCGCAGGATTGCTTCGTTTTGGACGTGTCAATTTCCATTTTTGACAGAATTGCTTCGCTTTGCACCTGTCAACTGCTGCTTTTGAAGGAAGTCTCGCACAATAGCTTCCTTTCAGATAGATGGATAGACAGATCGACAGATAGATAGATATATGGTAGACAGATAGATAGACATGTAGATTGATAGAAAGACAGACAGACAGACAGACAGATAGATAGATAGATAGACAGATTGAAAGACAAATAGATAGATAAATAGATGGCCCGACACTCCAACCACCGTTCGATCCATTAGTGGGTTCGCTCTGCCATCCATGATTCACAACAACCAACCTCTCCTATAGGTTTCCTATCTTTAAAACTTCCGCAACTGCCCTGTGCGGTACTGCTGGTAAAGATAAATCTAAACTAACTTCTGCTAACCTGTCTCTGCTTTCGTACATGTTCTGAAACCGTCCTTCAACTCTTCCGGTAACACCTGACTGAGAAGTATGACTGATCATTTTGACCCTAATCTCGGCTTTGGCAAAGTCTTCCACTCTGTAGTGTTTCACTTCGCTCTGGCCTCTTCACTTCCTCGGGTGTTAGCTCCGCTTTCACCTTAGGAAACGAACTTCAGTGCGCTCAGCACAACTCAATGTGCTTCACCCGCTTGTGAGGGTTCTTATCTTTTCTTGTCAAAAGTTAACAAAAAGGACCCGAAACACATAGACCTCTTGGCAGCTCCCGAAGTCCAACGCGATGAAGCCAAGGTACGACTTTTTTGGGTTTGGGCTTCGGCTTTGGTGTGGCTTGAAGCATGATCGCAGCGAGGGACTGCTGACGGAGTTCCGCTTCCTGAAGCAACATGAGGGCAGCCCCGAGGCGATGCACAGCTTGTGGAATCTTGACGTCTGACAGGAACATGCAAGGAACATGCAACATCGTGCAACATGCCAGGGAAGCACACAAGTATCACTAGTGCACACTGAACACTTGAAAAGTGTCAATTCAGCTTCCGATTCAAACCTTGCACGATGAAGCATGAAAAACTAGCTTGACATACCTTAGACATACCTTGACTACTACTTGACTACCTCACAAAAAGTTTTCTGATCTTTTCTGCACCTCATCTTGTTCTGCCACGGCAGCCATTGCGATTTGACCCATTGGATTCTCGTCCAAGGTCTCTGGCACTTCGAGAGCATTTTCCTTCCATGCATGAAAGAAATGCTGGGGAAACATGTAATGGATTATAATGGTGAAACAATGTGAAACACACGTTTTTTCAATGACCGATTGAACAAAATGATCATGATGCTGCTTTGAAACTGTTTTGTGCTTGCATCAGCTTGCATCCTAATCTTTTGTTTCAGAAAAATGCGCTGCTACTATCAGTGTTCGGTTTCCAAGGATAGTAGCTGCTCAAACCTAAACAGCCTGCTGTTTTCGTAAAATGCAACGTTCTATTCTTTTCTGCTTGCCAGGACTGCTATAGGACTGCTAGGAGCCTTCTCCATCTCGATGTCATTGAGCTCTGGAAGCTCCTCAATTTCCTTCTCCTTCTCAACCCTCTCCACCTCCTCGACCTCAAACTCCTCGTTGATCTCCTCACAAGAACTAGCAACTGTCTAAGAACATCCACTGCAACAAGACAGAGCAAGGGAGACAGAGCAGGAGGATAACCATGGACCAATGTAATCACGATGCAGTCAATATGCAACATGGCATCAGCATAACCTAGGACTCTGGATCTATATGGATCAATGAAAATCAATGAGCTCCCGCCTTGTCCACTGTGGCAAAAAAAGAGACGAACTCCTGTGCACTCTTCACAGTTTTACTGCAACTCTTCACAGCTTGTGATCTGTTAAGCGAAAATGCGTGGGCCGTCATCACTCCTCCTCATCTATGGCACCATCACCATCTGCATCTAGATGACCAAACAGTTCCTGAATCAGACGGTGCATAAATGCACAGATCACAAGTTCAAGAAGACAAAGTCTTAAAAGCTCAAGTCCACCCGCTTCAGTGCGTAATTCGCAAGAATAAAATGTCTCCTCAAAAGTGAGCTTGTTGACCCGAGCATATTGACGAACAACCTGCCGTTGGAGGTGCATGAAGATGGAAGACTGGGGGCATTGCGAAGCATGGCTCGTCGCTAACACGGGTACATTCACAGCAGGTGAACAATCCGGTGGAACCGGGTTGTAACCAATCTGGAAGCGGTGGACCTTCATCCCAAATGCTCTGACCATTTCAATCGCTTGAGCTTCCTTGCGAGAAGCCTGAAAGCCAAGACAGCAAGTCACAGCTCTAGGAACCAGACGCAACAAACACTAGCCAGCAAAAGGCAGCAACAACAGGAAGTTCAACAGGCATCAAAAGACACTGCCAAACTTCCTGGCGATCTTCATTCCAATTCACCAATTCCTCTACCAGTAGCTTACAAATTTGGTAAGTCAACACCATTCAACATAAGTCAATATAAGTAGACACAATTCAATATCAGCATATACTAGTCGTACCATAATAGTACTTAAATCAACTTGAATGTATTTAAATTAAACATGTTTAAGCCATGTTCATTTTCCCTCGGCCCTTGGACTCTGTTCGCCTGCTCTTTGTGGCGTCTGCTCAGGTTCTCCACACGAGCTATGCGAAGGTCTGCGCGACCCATCTGGAGCTCCAAGAGCTTGGACTGCAGAGGCAGATTAGGCAGATTCCATACGGATTCAAAAGGATTCAAAAGGATTCAAAAGGCAGAATACCATACGAACAAATTCAGAATAGCACAGGATGGATAGCACAGGATAGTATAGAAATCACGTATAGAATAAGATAGATAACATGTGGCAGGGAACTGCAAATGTGGAAGCAGAAGCAGCAGGCACTCAGCACCATGCTACACCATGCAAGGGAACTCATTTGAAAAGAAGCGAAAGAATCCCGTGCTTTGTCAAAGTCGCTTACTGAATGTCCGCCTCTATTCTGAAAAACTCTTTCATGTCCTCCTCGTACTTCCTCGGTGTTCAACTGTTTTTGTTTTTGTGAAAACAAATTTCCCTGAATTCTGCTCAGTTTATCTGAACAGCTTGCAGCTTGGCACATCTTTGCACAAAAGGATACAAAAGGTATATAGAATTCAGCAGAGCATCTTGTCGAAGCCGAGAGGAATTGTCTTGACGCGCTGCTTTACTTTGTCAGCAGTCCGCCTGCAGGCCTGACGGCGTAGCCCGAAGTGATCTGAAGTGACCTCGACCGACCTGTGACCACTGAATTTTCCGCCTCGGCAAGGCGCTCGCACTCAATGGCATGCTCTTCCATCTCCGAGACCGAAGAGCTCTTCGCCTAAGCGGTCAAGATATGCGATAGGCACCCCGCTCTCAAGAGAAGCGTCATGAACTAGTCCAGTGTTGGAGTCGGTGGGAGGTTTGAACAGCTTGAAGATCTTGAAGATTCTTAAGGTGGAGCTGTCCGAGTCTGTCTGAGTCTTTCCTTGTCCGCAAGTTGTCCGACGAAGTCTCCAAGACGGCGACCTTGAAAGCCAAAGGGCGCACAGCTGCTTCCGCTGCCCGCATCTCCTTGTGAAAGCTGTGGCCGGGCCAGCTAGGGGTACAAGACAGATCCCAAACTTCCCTAACCAGTACGACTCACAAAAAGGGACAATTTTGATGGAAGGAAGATGTGGCAAACATCGCAAATGTCATTTCATGTCATGTCATTTCAACGTAGCGGTCTCCTTGTCGAAGTCAGAATAGACTTTCTCAACCTGCCATGAAAGGATGTGAAGACATGTGAAGACGCTGTAATAGCGATCCACGATTAAGCGCAATCTGAAGCTGAGCCTCTCGGACCTTGTTCTTCAGCCTTTCTCTGAGCCCAGCCAGAACCTTCTCCTTTTCAGAGTCACTTGGCAGTTTGGTAAGTTTGGTGCGGAGTGGCTTGACGAAGATTTGGCTCGACTGCAAGGATTCAGTGGAAAATGCACATAAAGCCAGCACCAAATCGCTGCCTTCGCTATTCTGGCTGCTTTCCTGCGCCTGGCGAATACAAAAACGTGGACAAGTACATGAAGTATGATATATGACATGTGACATGTGACATTTGTATATGATTGTATATGTAAATGTAGACATAGTTATTTTGACATGTTTTGACTGAAGTGAAGCAAGCGTAGTTCTGCTGTGACATGACGGTCTTCGAGCAATTCAGGACGGTGAGAGTGTGAAGCACTGAGGCTTTTCGCCGAGCAGCTCATTTCTTTGCATTTCTCTGGCGATGCCAAGTGTGGAATTGAGTAAGTACATCCTTGGCGATGTAAACGAATGCACCAGCACTGAAAGCCAGCAATGAAACCTTTCCTAGGCGTTTTGAACAAGTTGAGCTAGCGCCAAGTTAAGATCATCTCATAGATCACACATGTTCATATATTCACTTCAATTGCAAATGCTGCGAGCTTTGTTTTCGCATCTGGAGACAGGCAATAAGGCTCAGTAAGGTAGGGGCTTTTCAAAACTGATGCCCTTTTCATCTTCGTCCACCGTACATCTCCAGATCTTGTCAAGGAGGACCTGGCAGGATGCAGAAGGGCGAATTTCAAAATTTCCTCTGGCCTTGTTGAAATTTCGTGGCCCAAAGGCACCTTATCCACATTCACAGAGAGCTCCTTCTTGGCATAAGCTATGACCTGAGAACACACAGGAAACGAAGGCAAAGTTACGACTAACTATGTTTTGTTACGGCTCTTGAACTGCAAAGCTGCAAGGTTGTCAAACGACTCGCAAGCTGGAAAGAGTAGGCCTCTATCTGACTCAGAAGCTGGTCTTTGTCACGGTCATATTTGGCAAAGAGAGCCTGTCCATCACAAACACGTAATGCATATGGACAATCCACTGCAACAGCAGGATATTCCAAGTTCAACTCTGCAAAGCCATAAAAAGCTGACATCAAGATCTGTCAAATCACAGTGAAATCAGTGCAGCAGTTTCAAGATGATTCAATTCGAAAAATATCCAAAGAAGCTCGGAGGTTCACACTGCTCAGGGCCTCTCTTTCCTTTGTCTTTTGCCGGGCAGAGGCGCGGCGGACAGCCTGCTCTTTGGCGCCTAGCAACAGAAGACGTAAAACTCAGAGCAAAAGTGAATACAATTTTGGCAAACCATGTAACAAAATGTGAAAGCATGTTAAAAAAGTATCAAAGAGTGGTGAAAAATGATTTAAAAAATGGTGTAAAAACACAAAAGGAGTGCTATGAAGCTCCATGGAGCTTCAGCTGAATACACAAAGCTAGTGGCTCAGCGAGTGGCTTAAGCGTTGACAAAAGAAACAACAGCAACGACCGCAAGGGAATAGCAGCTGGGGAGGGAGGAGCTTGAGCTGGAGTCGCTACAAATAGGATCAAATAGGAGCTCAGGATCCAAGCTTCGCTCAAAAATGTTCAAAAAGCAAGACTTGACCAAGGTTTGGCCACGACTTGGCCAAGAGGTGAACAGAAACGAATGACAACATTTGACAGCAAATAAAACAAATGTATAACAAATGTCATTCACTGCCCAAAAGATACCTCTGGCAGCTTGGATCAAAGCTTCCGCGGTCTTACCACACCTGCGGTTCAAAGCATCTGAAAGCGTTTGGGAACTGACAGGCACTGACAGGCGCTTGTGCCAATTGTCTCACTTGTGTCAACCTTCACCTCTTTGGCTAAATGTGATCAAGCTTGCAAACAAGGTTCACGGCATGACCACGAGAGATTCAGTGTACATCTCCCAAGTCTTAAGTCTCTGACTCGTTGATGCGCTGAAGGAGCTTTCCCAAAGCCTGTGCCACCATTAGGCACCGATGCACTCTCGAGTATGTTCAATAACCATGGATGTATAACCTCTTTGGCAACTGCAACAACTTGAAGGAATGAGATGCAAACGAGTGAAGGACAAACACACATATCAGGAACTGCATAAAATCTGCTGCTAGTGCAAGTATGCAACTCATTTGCAGATCTACCCAAGCGAAAACAAATCAAAAACAAAAAAGACCCGCATTCCCTCAAGCAATGCCAATGCCCAGCCAAAGCTGGGCCAAAGGAAACGAGATAAAATATGCGACCTCATGTACATATGTCCCTATTCTAATTAGATATGTATACATAGAAAACGGAAACAACTACATGTATAATCATATACAATATTATAGAATATATGTGTTATTATATATACACAGTATCATAATGTATCATGTAATATATATATATATACACAGTATACCAGTAGTACCGCACAAGGCGGTGGCGGAAGTTTCAGGAATAGCACACTATAGGAGAGGTGAGTTGTTGTGAGTCATGGATGGCAGAGCAGATNTCTGTCTATCTATCTGGCTGCCTAACTAACTGACTAACTGACTAACTGATTGACGGACTGACTAACTAACTAACAACCTAACTAACAAACTAACTAACTTACTCACTGACTAACTGACGAACTGACTAACTGACTAACTGACTAACTGACGAACTGACTAACTGACTAACTGACTAAGAAACTAAGTCACTAACTAACTAACTAGCTGACTAACTGACTCACTGACTAACTGACTAACTGACTCACTGACTCACTGNCTGACTAACTGACTAACTGACTAACTGACTAACTGACTCATTGACTCACTGACTGACTGACTAACTGACTAACTGACGAACTGACTAACTGACTAACTGGCTAAGTAACTAAGTCACTAACTAACTAAATAACGGAAGAACTGACTAACTGACGCACTGACTAACTGACTAACTGACTAACTGACTATCCGACTAACTGACTAAGTGACTAACTGACTAACTGGCTGATTGACTAACTGACTGAGTGACTAACTGACTAACTGACTGATTGACTAACTGACTAACTGACTAACAAACTACCTAACTGACTAACTGACTAACTAACTGAATAACTGACAAACTGACTGATTGACTAACGGACTAACTGACTGACTAACTGACTGACTAACTGACTAACTAACTGACAAACTAACTGACTAAGTTGTTAAGTTGTTAAGTGGTTAAGTTGTTAAGTTTTTAAGTTGTTCAATGGTTAAGTTGTTAAGTTGTTAGTTGATTTAGTTATCTGACATTTCAAAATTTGCTTAAAACCCCCAGTTTTTGACACGTTTTACTTCCAAATGTGCTTGGCGCCACAACGGCGTGCACTTTTTCGACATCGGATGGCCATCGAATCGTCCAAAAGTGGCCCGAACCCCTCACGTTTTNCCACAGCGCCGTGCACTTTTTCCACATCTCAACTTCCAAAAGTGTTCCGAGAATGACAGTTTTTAACACTTTTTACTTCCAAATGTGCTTCGCGCCACAACGGCGTGCAATTTTTCATGTCTCATCTGCCAAGATGTCTCCGCA
>BGPT01001661.1:83092-107280 GCA_003297045.1 Symbiodinium sp. clade C Y103 | reverse complement strand
TTCGCGCACCTGCATCTCTTCTCTTCTGACTTTCTCATCTCTTATCTTCTCTCTTCTGACTTTCTCATCTCTGATCTTCTCACTTCTGACTTTTCTCATCTCCGCTTTTCAACTGTCCATATTGTCGGAAGGTTTAGCTTCTAAACTTCCTTCGATTATATAATTATATATATACACGCGTGCTACATGTTTTTTTTAATCCTATGTCTGCATGGTACACTCCTCAAAAAAGAAACAAATAGTATCAAACAGTAACGTTTTTGGAAATTTAGATCATGATGTTATGATTAGATAGGATATTAGTTTAACATTGATACATCTCTACTACGTCTAAAATCTGTTCCCAGCTGCCTGCTTTGTGTCCGAAGCACCAGGAGTCTGGATTCCCGGAACGAGTGGGCTTGAGGCTGGATCCTGTCACTCTAAACAACGGAGACTAATCACATACTGGATGAGTGTAGGATGGTTTAGGTTGAGGAGATAAAGAAGGACATGTTTGTCCTCACCTGGAGTTTCCTAGGTGACTTTGGCCCAGCAACAGGTTGTAGAAATGTCAAGACTCTGTTAAACCCAAGACCGCTGACTCAAAATCCAACGAAGAAGTCCTCAAGACGGAGCTTGCAAATTCAACTGGGACAAAAACACCCTGAATCAGGGTGGCGATTGTTTCAAATTTAATTTGATGGCTGAAGTTTTTGCATGACGTAGCAGATGGCACACACTGTAGGATAAGAGATGAAAACGATAAAGCATGACAAAATTGGTAAAATAGCAGGTGCGTCAATCCAGCGTCCCGGATCGATTTCACAGAATGTCATAGCCGTCTTCGTTGGCTGCAGAACTATGACATTCCTTGCAGCCCCCTGCTTTCAAATAATTTGGCTACGTCTACTGCCTGTGACCAGCAGCTTACACACACACACACACATA
This sequence comes from Symbiodinium sp. clade C Y103, assembly GCA_003297045.1. Taxonomy (NCBI): domain Eukaryota; class Dinophyceae; order Suessiales; family Symbiodiniaceae; genus Cladocopium; species Cladocopium sp. clade C. Next base: position 106,350 of record BGPT01001661.1, on the reverse strand, counting down.
CATGTGGCCTAACAACATGAAAGGCAAACCAATCTTTTAGACGCCACTGCAAAAACTCATCCGCTGACTGAAACCGGCGCTGTTGTTGTCGAAGGAATTTCTTGATTTCAAGAGTTTGTGGACATGAGAAATTCATGCAATCGACGACACATCACACACACACAAGCGGGGGCAAGGGAAAGAAGGAGGGGAACAGAGACAGCCAGCCACAACACACAAAAAAGGGAAACAAAGGAAAACACAACAAAGGCAGAGAACAAGTAGGGGGAGCACACAACAAGCAGGCAGAACAAAGGAAGGAGAGGTGGGAGGGAGGGGGGGAGAAAGCACACAGGAACCCAACCCTGGCGTGCAGAAGGACCAGACAGCGCAAAGCACAGCAAGCAACAAAGCACATCACAGCAGGGAGAAAACTGGAGCAGGACAGCACAGGGAGAGAACGGCACACTCCTGAGGCAGGGGCAAGGAAAGGGGTTTGGTGGGTTGGCGGAAAAAAAAAGGGAAAATCCAGGATCGCACCAAAAGACGGGGGAGGGGGTTGAGCCAAGCTGCCTGCTGGTTGAAGATGATGAAGAAGAAAGTATTTATTGCTTCGCCTTGTGGCTGCTTCTCCCTTGTGGGTGCTTCGCCCCTAGGGCAACTTCGCCTTCTGGCTACCAGGTTTGCCGTCTTGAATTGCCATGTCTGTCCAGACAATGTTTTACTCTTCTTGCAGTCGAAATGCAAACGACTTCCGGATGTTGGAGACATCCCGCTCTAGTCACGGGAAAATGCCCGGCCATAACTTTCATCCACGTCGAAACGTAGAGACGGTACTATCAAGTTACAAAGTTAAGGATGACCTGGTAATGGCCTGGTTGTTCCTAAGGGTCACGCCCTGACAGGTTTGCAGCACAAAGGAATGAACACTGTGGGGTTCTTGGCTTGGCCCCATGCCATCACTGCAAAACTGACATGACAAAATTGGTAAATAGCAGGTACGTCAATCCAGCGTCCCGGATCGATTTCACAGAATGTCATAGCCGTCTTCGTTGGCTGCAGAACTATGACACTCCCTGCAGCACCCTACTTTCAAAAACTTGGATACGTCTACTGCCTGTGACTAGCAGTTTACACACACACACACACACTGACACACCCTCAAACAGGTTCAAACATCAATCCAGCTCTGTAAAGTTTCATGCTCTTTGGGTTGTTCGCCTGTTTTCCGCTGTCAGTGTCTTTACCACCAATTGCCAATGGACGAAGCCCAGCAGCAAGCTCTTTGATGACTGGGACATGGCATTTGCCACCTGCTTATATAACAACGTGGATATAACAACGTGGACATTGCATTTACGGAAAGCTTTTAACTTTAATCTCTTTGCATGTCCAGCCTGTGCTGCACAGAAGTTCCTATGCTCAACCCTTTGCACGCCTAGCTGCTCCAATCCGTAGCCCGTTGCATTCCCAACTGTTTCAAACCAAACCGTCTGTTCACACCTAGCTATCCCTATTTAAAACCCTTTGCACAATGAGCGGTTCCTGTCTGGATCTGTTCCAACAGCTCCTACCTGTATGTTCCCGGGAGCTTAGCAGGAACCTCTGCCGCAACCCTGCGAGAACACCTAGAAGGTTAGCGGAATGCCAGAGACAATGGACGAGCAAATTTTGGTGAACGGCATTCCATCGCCAGTCTCCTTGATGTCATTGCCCTTCACCAAAATGAAGTCGGTGCACGCCTGGAGGAAGGCTTTCAAAACAAGAACAGCCTGAGAGAACATAGCTGAGAGATGCTGAGACATGCTTGGAAGACATGTCATGACATGTCAAACATCGACGAAAAAGGACTCTAGGCACGCCTTTGTGGCACTTTTGGCATCCGTGCCGGCCTGGCGCTGCGAAGGCAAATGATCGAAACATGTATGGTGAAATCAGTACAATACTACTCCCAAACGCGGAAGTCCTTGCAACTCTTGCGTTTTTATCAAAAACGCAACGACTTAAGCACTTGGGAGTATCTGACAAATGTCCATCTACTCTCGACAGTGCTGGAAATCCCATGAGATCCAGAGCAAGTGGTGTTTGAATGATTTCCGCCAACACAGTTGTTTGAACTGTTTGCCTTGTTTTGTTTCCACAAAGTTCCAATTTCAATTACCGGCACACTTTCCTCGGCCTCTTCAACAGCCAAGGCACAGGCCTCAACCTCCTTCACCTGCCAAAACTCACAAGACTCTTGGCAAAAGTGTTCAAGCAACCCATTTGTGTTTGAAACATGTTTCAACATTTCACTGCAACTCAATTTCACTGCAGTCTATTGGTGTGTCAGTCGTACATCTGTCCAGAAAAGTTCAGAAACAAATGGTCGGTTCCTGAGTACTGCTGTACAGTATCTTGCTTGTCTCAAACGGGGCAAGTTGGCACTATCCTCGATCTTGTCACAAAGTGGAGCAGAAAGCTCCTGATCAGCAAAGTTCGTAGAGCTGCGTATTGACCCTGCAAAGGGACTAAAATATGTAAATGATTGTAAATGTATAGCTAATGAATCCTAAAGGGACAAGTATCTTGACAGGACGGGTAGAGCTGCAGAATCCAGCGCCAGTGTGAAGTGACTTTTAAATAAACCTATTCCGACCATCCCCTAGTCACCCTAGTCCTTCAATCTTTCGATCGATGCTTCTGCAGCGTCCACGAGATCACTGAGCTCCTTGCTGATCAAGAAAAATGATGAAAAAAGGGAAAAAAAAAAAAAAAGGAGATTCACGTATGTTCACGTAAGGTTCACATAATGTTCATGATTCATTCATGATGCTGCGAGCACCACCCCAGTCTCTGCATAAGCTTTGCACGTTTGTTGATACGCTGGACGGCACCCATGTTTCGGGTGTTTGATCAACAAAGAAAAGAAATGAAGTAAAATGTCGTGCAACAGGGAAGATCTTGAAAGATCTTGCAGCATTGCAAAATCTTGAACATAAATGTGTACAAATTCTTGAACATAACATAAATATAGATAAATGAGTAATGGTGTACAAATGGATTTCAAATGGATAGTAATGGCAGTAATAGATTCGAGTTGAATTCCAGAAATCGAAACTGATCCTCGCCTTCAAGAGCTCGTCCGTCCGGGCCTGCTGCTCTAAGCGTTTCTTCTCTTCAGCTTCCTTTTTGTCCTAAGCACCGGGTAAAAAAGAATACAAAAGCACATAACAAAGCATCACACCACACCAGAGCAAGGAATGTACCGAATGGAAGGCGGCAACTACAACGACTGTTGAAATGCAGACCTGAAACTTTTACCACACCAGGCTCCCCAACCAATTCTTTTTGTCGCTGCTCTTTTATGCTGTCTATTCTCTTAGTAGCTTGTTCCAAGCCCTTCCCACTTTCCTGACATGCTCTTTTTTGAGGCTGGAATGTCAGTTGTCTAAAACGTCAAATCCATCCGATACGATCCCATAGGCACGTTCACAACTCTTGCATTCTTGCCAATTCTTGCCTCTTTGATTCGTTCTTTTTGGCTTCCAGTGTTTTCCAGCTCAGCCTCGAGGATCTCCTGAGGCAGGGCATTCGCCAGGAATGCTCAAAAAGGAAAAAGCCACCGTCGTCTCTTACACACACACACACACACATACTGTACATACTGTACATACTGCACATACTTTTGACACACTCGCAGCGCTCTGTGAGCGCATTGTGCCTGAAGTTCTTTTTGAACCTCCGCGAAGGTCTCGGGCGATGCTAGTCTAACTTTCTGAATCACCCTGCAAAGCTCGAGGCGACAAGAGCTGAACATCTAGCTTTGCGCATGTGCACTGATGTGCACCATGTTGCAGTAATTTCTTAATAGTTTACCTGTGGGTAGTTTACCTGTGGATTTCCATGAGATTGCATCAAGCTGCATGTTTCTCCCGGCTTTTCCCAGTTTGCACTTTACCGCTTTGCCATTGTCGCCCCACCTTCTGATTGCCAAAGTCGACCTCTGCTCTTGTCTTCGTTTCTCTTCCAAGTCCTTCTTTTGTTTTGCTGCCTCGGCACAAAACGTCTGCGCTATTTTTCAAAAGCCAGAACATAAGGTAGTACGGTAGTACCGTAGCAAGCAACATAACTCACAATATTCATACAATACTCCACTTGAGGCCAAGGGTAAGGGACGAAAGCTAGCTGCGAGGGTAAAGGAAAGAGGAAGGTGTGGTGAAAGAGCGGTGTGTGAGGAATTGGGAGGTATTGGGAGATACAGTACGAAGTGGAGAGTAAGTCTGATGATGCTGATGATCCCTATGATGCTGACGGCAACGGTGATGCTGATGATGCCGACAACGACAGTGTGGCGACAATGTCCCCAGCAAGGATTGAGCCACGGCAAAACTGTTTGTAAAGCCAGGGCTGGGTAGCTAAATGTGAGTTTAATCCATTCGCGATTCCAGCCTCTCTGATTACCTTGCGTACTGTCATGCAAAACTTGTGTATTGCGGCCTCTTCTTTTTGCTTTTGTTCCTGCTCTTTCTTCTTTATTGCCTCCTGCATTAGAAAGTTAGGCCCTGGACAGAGGCTGCCACACTGAACCGGATGCATATCATCTGCAGCGGCTGCAGCGTCTTTGCTTCTCCTCTTCTTTCCGCTTTGCTGCGGCTTTCTTTTCCTCTTCAGCGTTTTTCCGCCGCTGCTTTGCATCCTTGGAGCCATGGGCAGAGAATTAGGAAACAGAAACAAGAAGCACATCAACTGAGCTGAAGCTGTTTGATCTCCAGTCTGCCCGAAGCTGTCCTCTTCTTTTTTCTTTCTGTCGGCTTTGGTATCCTGGATATCGGCAAAATTTTAAAGGTCCAATTGGGTCAGACTGAAAGCAATTGCGATTCTGTTGAGAAATCAGTTTAGAAATCATTTTGGACATCATTTATTTGAAGGGCGAAGGTGGCAAAGGTGCCTCTTTTCTCTTTCTTTCCGGACTTCTCCGCTCGGCCTCCAGCTCTGCACAGCACCAAAAAGTAGCACAGCACCCATCCTGAGACTCATCCTGTTTCATCCTCTGTCTGCCAAACGGCCTGCGGTTCATATCCGGGCACGCCGTACCTGTCTAGCTTGTTGTCAATTTTTGGGCGGCTTGAGAATACTAAATAATCCAAGGTGAAGAAACTGTGCACAAAGAAACAAGATGAAACAAACACGGTTTTTCGCTGCCCAAACTGAGCCCCTTTGGAAGCTCTAGTGGACAACAGGGGCACCCATACACTGGAGGCAGGCCATATGCCTTGGACGAGGAGAGGGAGGGGAGAATTTGTCTCCGAGTTGAGATGTCCTTAGATTCCTTAGATGTACTGAAATATGCTGAGATGTACTGTACTGAGGCTTCCACAGGAGCGGGGCCATACCCATATGGCACCGGCCTCAAGCTCCGTTTTGCATGTCTTTAAGGCATCGGCATCGGTTTCAGAATGTCAGTCTCGATCAGTCTGCATGGTTATGGTCACCCTGGTCATCGAGTCTCTCAGTGCTTCTTCCGAGCTTTCTGTAAGCAAGTGACTGAGGCATGCCAGGGGCAACCTTGGACTGTAGAATCGCCAGCAGCTTGAGAAGCTTATGGTCATTGTTGACTATATAATCTGTACACAGTTGGCGTAACATCTGTCCCCAACCAGCGACGCTACCACAATGTCGGCAATCTCACGTGAAGAGCTCATGTTGCATTTGAGATCGCTGACGGGCTGGTACTGCGGGGCAGTGGCTCCTTTCGCATAACCTAAATTTGAGAAGACGTGGAAAAGGAGCAAACGATGACTTGGCATGACAATAATAATGTCTTAATCCAAGTAGTACTTTGTGAAGGTGCTGCACTGCACAGGTAAATCTCTGAACAAAATTCCTCACAGTCTTGCCTGCAGCAGGCTGCAGGATGAAAGTATTGTCAACAGGACCGTCATAAGGTACCTTTCATCTTGCAGCCGGGTCAAGCGCAAAAAGGACTCCGATATTGATGACTTGAGGCCCAGGGGGGGTGAACGAAAGCTAAGGTTCACATGAGCTTGGACACATCATGGGATTTGACATGCTGAAGACAGAGTGTCTAGGTCTAGAGCAACTATCTGCGGACAATGGCAATGGTGGGATTATAGAAATTACTGTTGTCCTGTCCTGGAGTTTCGCAGGCGGAACAGCAGTGTTTTGTGGGGCTGAAAGTGGAATACGTTTGACAAGATTTGCAAAGAGCATATTTATATAATCTTCAACTTTGGGCCCACCAACAATTACAATTCTTGTGGGGCTCAAATTTGGGCAAGATATGCAAAGACCATATCTAATTATCAACTTTGGGCCTTGGGCCCTCCTAAAAATTCTAATTTTTAGGGGGGCTCAAATTTGAATACCTTTGGCGAGATTTCCAAAAAAACATATCTAATCGTCAAGCTTGGGTGCTCAAAAAAAAAAGAGTGTGGGGTTCAAAATTGAATACTTTTGATAACATGTGCGATGAACATGATGAACATATCTAATCTTCCGCTTTGGGGCCCACCCAAAATGATAATCTTCTGTGGGACTGAAATGTGAAGACTTTTTGACAAGAAGTGCAAAGAAGACACTTATGTAATCTTCAACTTTGAGCCCCACCAAGAATTCTATTTTTTGTGGGGCTCAAATTTGAATACTTTTGAGACCATTTGCAAAGAATGTATCTTAGTTTTATCCAAGAGCATTACTCTGTAGGGGTCTGGACCCCAAAAATAAGATATACATGTGTTGCAGCATTTAATTTTACATATGATTGATGCATTTGACGCAAAGTTCTGCATTTGTGTGCGTTTGATGTGGCGATTGTTTGCACTTGTTATGGCATTTAATTACATTTGTTGTGGATTTTGTTTGCATTTGTTGTGGCATTCATATAATTGCATTTGTTGTGGCATGTGGCTGCAATTGTTGTGGCATTTGTTTACATTTGTTCTGAAATGTTCTGAATTTGAATATATTTTTGCATATGTACGACACAAACCGTAAATGCTGGAAGAGATAGAAGCATATATGCAATGTATGCAAGTATAAGTAAGTCTATGTGTAATTAAATGCAGCAACAAATATATAAAATCTGATTTTGTGATTGTTTTTTGTGTGTAATGAATAAGATCGTGTTTTCATAAAATAAACTTATGCATTTTTTGTTGCATATAAATATTTGCATTTGTTGATGCATTTCTTAATGCATGTGTTTGCATTTGTTGTGGCAAAAATTATATATATATATTCCGTTTCGCAAAGTTACGGTCCAATATATGCACATCTGTCGAGCACGTACACGTATGTGTAAGCACAAAGGTCGAGCAAGTCAGGGTAAGTGCAAAGATATATGATGTGACATATAAATCAAGAAATGCAAACACAAATGTGGAAAAATGCAAGCACAAATGGTAAGAAAAAGCGTGCCCACGTGCAAGGCGACATGTTAAACAGCTAAAAAGAAATGCAAACATATGTTTGGTAGCGTCGGTATCAATGTAAAATAAATGCAGTAACAAATGGAGAGCATACACGTATGCCTCCGTATGGGTTCTATAGAGAAGGCCTTCAAAGAGCTTTTTGACTAAACTAAAAATCTTCAACTTTGGGCCCCACGAAAAAGTATATTCTTGTGCGCGGCTCAAATTTGAACTCAAAGTTGAACATGTTTTGACAAGATTTGACAGAGGACAAGTGGTCTTCAAAATGCCCGGAGTGCTTGGGCGGGGGGTTCGTGTGGAAACTCACTGTGTCGGACTCAGGCCTGCCCCTCCCCTTGCTGAAGCAAGAATAAACTCCAGCTAGCTACCGCTAGCTTTCGTGATATATATCTATGTATATATCTATGTGTATATATAATCTATAATCTATAGATATAATATATATATATATGTAATTATGTATACTGCAGAAAAATGGACAGCATTTGTTGGTGTTGGTGTTGCTGTTGCTGTTGGTGTTGCTGTTGCTGTTGCTGTTGCTGTTGCTGCTGTTGCTGTTGCTGGTGCTGCTGCTGTTGTTGTTGTTGTTGCTGCTGTTGTTGTTGTTGTTGCAATGGACAGTGACACAGGGCTGTGCCTTCCAGCCACTCAAAGGAGGTGTAGGCGCTTTCTCTGAATGGTAGGCCCAGACTTGATCTCCACCAACCTCACAGTTGCAAGTTGAATCTGAAAAAATTGAAAACGTTTTTGAAGAGCAGAATGTGTAACAGAGTACGTGCAAAGTCTATTTCAAGTGCGACGAGGAGAAAACACGAGGCCACGCCTTTGGACCAAACCACCAGCCGCAGAAGTCGGGCCCATCCCGGTCATCCCAGAAGTACAGCATCACGTCCAGGCCGTTGACCTAGAACAAAACAGACCGCCGAAACCATTGCAACAGGTGATACAATGTGATGCGATGTGAGTTGGCGTCACGAGTTGCTGTCATGATGAACGCATGATGAACACATGATGAACACATGATGAACAATGTCACATTTCATGTCACCCATTCAAACTGCCAAAGGGCAACCCCAAAAAGCCACGAATATGAAGTCAACTGAAGGCAAACAAAAAAAGAGGTAAGTACTTCCAACATATTGTGCATCCCATGCTGGCAAATACCGAACTCAGTCAGACTCTGTTTGCTCTTGTGCGCTGCTTGCCGTGCGCCTTTGTCGAAGTCGCTTATATGATTTGATTCATTTGATACTGTATAATTGATGCGACCAGCTTCGATCCCTTTTGGATGTACTACAGTAGATCACAATGGGTGCGTTGGGTTTCTCATGGAGTCGGTCAATGCCTTGCAAGATGTCAACTCCAAAGAGAATGTCTAAACCATCCTTCTCAGCCACTTCTCAGCCATGGTGGTCCAAATCTTTTGATATTCTTCCACAAACATTCTCCATCGCACCGTGTACACCTCTCCACGAACTAGCCAAGACACCACGCCACCCAGCAGCCCTGTATGGACTGATAGGTTTTGCCAATTGGATCAATTGGGTTCTTGATAGAAGGATTGTAGATTCATTCAAGCATTGTCTCAAGTTGCTCTCTGAAGCTCAGAACATATCCGTTGAGCAGCTGGGAGAGATCCACTACCGCCGATAAAAGGCCGGAATGCTCGTTGCATAGCCATAACCCCGTGCAGCATGGCAAACATCAGGAAGCCACTGAGTGCATGCAAATTGTTGTCCTCCAAGAACTCTGCGAATGTCATGTTGATCTCTTGTAAAACACTCGCATTCACTCGAGGCAGCATTGAGAATTCAACTTTCCAAGGAGACTCTTGTGGAGTGGTGCTGCTTTACAGTCTTTATCAAAGCACGAATCATCTTCAGTTTTGTTTTGAAGGCGAACCAAAGCACCATTATAATTCAAGATATTCAATATAATTCATTTGTTGAGGCCGCCTATGATTGAGGAGGTCGCAAACTCTTGCATGCTGGGAGAAGTGTATGTGTGTGTGTGTGCGTGGCAATATGAAAGAAAATTGCCATTCCCTCAGGTGCAACCACAATGGACATCAGTTGTACTCATCCACCAAGTCCCTGATAATGTGGTATCCATTGTGTAGAAAGCACGTGCCCATGTCATGCGCTACGCTGTCCGCCTACCCTGTCTTGTCGTTTTGCCAAATGAATTTGATGGTGTCCTTGATGTAAAGAGATGTAAAGAGTCAGAGATACTGACCCGGTCTGTGCGCTCGAACTCAACAGTCAGCCCATTCGTTTCAGGCGGCTGGCAATGTGAACCCCGGCTGGACCCGCACCCACGATTCGATGGCAATGCCATCGCTCTTTTTAAACGGAGAGAGATCCAAACCGAAACGAACAGGGGCACTCTGGCACTCTGTGCTGCCAGGATGGTCCACAGCCAGTCATGAACCGCCATGAAAGAAAAACAGATTCAAACAAACAGCTGTCTGGTCAAGAAACTGTTGGAGCCAGGCTGCAAATCGGGCTGAGGGATTCATGTTTTACTGTTTAACTACACAGCATTTTAGCACATTCCGATGATCTGAACCGCTGGCACTTCTCACTTCTCAAGATGTCACGAAAACCAGGCCTGTCCGTTCTTCTTGTAGACTGGCTTGCCATGGTTGTCACTGTGAAGGTTGAATTCACCCCTGACCTGATGTAGAGAAAACGCCTTTTTGCACCGAACTCCAGAAACCGGCTCCAGACCTTTTGAACATATTTGAACCATCTGCCAATCTGCAGCATTTTGCCTGTGGGGCAACCTTTAGCATCCACATCCGCATAACGCCTAGCGCCCTAGTCCGAATCTGCCTGCACCTTGCAACTAAGCCTTCTACAATATCCCCGACCGTCTCGTGCTTGCAGCCGGTGACAATAATGCGTTCCGACCTCAGTCTTTCTCAAGTTCAAACTGTCTCCGACCTCAACCTAATTTCGCCAGTTGGAAAAGTTGGAAAGAGATAAGCTTTAAATCGTTCACTCTGACTCTAACTGAAAAGGAATGTTTCATCTTGCACCTTCCCGACGAAGTAGAAGGGCTGTAGCCGGCCTGGCATTTTGGAGTTTTTGCAGGGGCTGTAGTGAAAAAGGAGCTCAGAAAAGAGCGAAAAACAGATAAAAACATGCGTTTTCCACAGGCACACCACCGTAGCCATATCCTGGATAGCCAGCCTGAGAGCTGTTCCAGGCTGTTCCTACGCCAACACCAAAACTTCAACCTTGAAGGCTGAGTAAGCAACTGGAGGCTGCGCCTGCGGGGCCTTGGTAAAAGCTACGCAGCTACACAAAGCTTCAGACAAAAAATGACAAACAAAGCTTCAAACATTGACGAACAAAACAAAGCTTCTTTCAGACTCAGAATTGATATCATCTTCCAGACACTTCCAGGGACGTCCAGGGACTTCCTTCTCGATTCTAGAATATTCTAGACACGTCCAGGCACTGCCTGACACTTCCAGACACGACACTACCTGACACCTTCACAACATCGCTGATACGTCTATCACTTCCTTGAATTCATTGAATTCGAACCTCTACCTGAAGCCTCAAGAACGGTGTACCATAACTCATGTCTCGTGCCACAAGTTGTAGCTTCCTGGAATTCTTATCTTTGGCCATCTCTCTTTTTCCTGTTCTGCACATCTTGTTTTTCGGAACCTTGTGCGCGGGACTTTAAACAGTACATTCTCACCATCTTAAAACATGTCCTTTGGATGCTTGTCCTTGGGAAGCAAATGCTTAGAAGCCGTTGAACCGGCCAGAGAAAAGGTGCGGCATGGAACGCAAGTGGAACAGATCATCCAAACAGTATTCCGCTGGAGTTTGGAAAGACTAGAAAGACTATATAGAATATAGAAAGGAAGTTCGGAAGTTCCGCAGACTTTGGAGCAACTCTTGAGCATCTGAGGTTGCAAATGGTATGCCCGTGCTGTGGGAGGACTAGATAGCCAGTAGTGTGCGGCACAGTCGGCATTCAGTCAATCAATGTCAACCAGAAAGCACCAGATTCTGCTTGAAGCAGGGCTCTAAAGCTGAACGTGGTAAAATCGGTCCAAGCGAAGCTCCGATTTTGATGCAAAGCAATAGTAACTATGAGAGACAATATGGGGGAGTGCGAGCTACCAGTAGGGGGCAGAAGACTCTAGCTGCAAAAGCAACCTGGTGACTTGCTTAGGGACAAGGGCAAAAGCATCCCGCTTGTCAACTTGCACAGTGAAACAAGCAATTGTCACCAGCAATCAATACAAAAGCACTGAGCTGGGACAGCCAAACTGTGCAGCCAATGCAGCTTGATGTTTATTATTGCTTGTTGTTTGGGTTTGGCCAGCTTAAGTCTACACCAGGAGGAGACACCCCGTCTTCCATACAAATTGTCACATACATCAGAGGCGGGGGCGCTGTAGCCGGGCCTGGCAAATGGGTATCTCATTTTTCGAGCACGTTTCTTTCCTCAAAAAAGCAAGAGCCCAAAAGAGTCAGGAAGTCGAGAAGCAACATGCCGGCATTTCGCATAGGCAGCGGGGTAGCCAGCTGCTGGTGGATAACCTTGCCACAGAAAGCTGAGAATATAAGCAAAATGCACTTCATTGCAGAATGGCTTCATTCCATTAGGCTAGCTGCCGGCAGGATAAGCAGCAGGATATCCATACCTCAGCCGCAACAAGTTGTAAGGCATTATTGCAGGGCAGGGCAGGGCACGTGCACGGCACCTGTGCCCTATGCGCCCTGTGCGCCGTGTGCTTTGCTAACCCTGACTCCAACTGCGTGCGAGGCGCATAATATCGAGCCTTGCCAGGCTCCGACTCTCCCCGCTCGCTGCGGGCCAAATGGCTTCACGTCAGGGACCCATACGGTCATGTAACGGTCACGTCATATGGACCCACATTATATGGAACCAAGATGGAACCAAGAGAAACCCAGAAAAGCCTGCCAGTTTGCTGTCAGTTTGCTGTCAGTTTGCTGTCAGTTTGCTGTCAGGTTGATCACTCCAAGAGTCCAAATCTGGTTGACCTGGAAGATCCCGCACGTCTCTCCAAGACATGACTCAAATTAGACTTTAGAATTTTTGCATTTTGGTGATGCACATCTTTTTTTGGGGGGGGAAAAGATTTCCTTTTTATAACGGCAAACCTCTGGGCTCAGAGCACCGAGCGCTGCACTTTCCAAAGTCCAGGACCAGGGTTCTGAGGACTGCCCCGTTCCCGGGCGCCATTCTCCTAGGATTAGACAAGCTGCCTTGAATTCCTTGAATCAAAGCATGCTGGAAACTTCCCCTCTTGCAAAGGAATCAAAAAGATTCAAAAAGCGTATCTCTAAATGCTGGGGTGCTAGGTCCAAGTAGTTGAGCATCAAATAGGATTGCATCGTACGGCTCAAAAACTTTGCCTAGTGACGATACATAGTCACCATGGCAGAGTACATCTGCTGGGAAAATTCACAAACCGCTACGTTTTCTTCTGGTGACATGGCAGGGCGTTTGCCACACGGTACCTGCTTCAAGGTCTTGTAAGGTTTCTTGCGTTGAGAATGAGGCAGCGAGCTTTCTGGAAGAGTTACAGATATGGTGGGTTCATGCTGAGATCATCATGGGAGCGTGGCCGAAAGTCCGCACTATCAGGTGGAGTTGTTGTATTCATTGGACCTCATTGATTTAGCCATTTGGTGATTTATTCGTTTCAGATCGTCATTCTACTCCATCTGATTCGGTGCTATTCCATCGTTCCTTCAGACAGTCTGTCATTTCGCATTGGGGCCCATCCTTCCTTCCCTCCTCAATTCCTTCGTTCCCTTTCGTGGAGCATGCAATGCTTTGTCCCCTTCAACGCATACATGATTACAACATGAAGCAATCGTTGACAGCTCGACACTTCCGCCCCCACTTGGTACTAGTGCCAGTACGGACTATTGGTATAAGAATGATTCCAAGGTTTGCCATGCAGGTTGAGATAGAATTGAATTTAGACTAGAAACTTGAATGAATTAAAGGTCAACTATGAAACCAAAATGGCCTTGCCCAGTGGCGCAGATTTACTTCAGAATTGTTTGTGTGTGTGTGCGTGTGCGTGTGCATCCGGTCTACAGGGAAGGTCGTGCAGCAGTATCTTCATAAGAGCCTGACGATTTCAGCAGTTGCAATCCTTGACGAGAGTGGTCCTGGCTCTGGACTTCTAAGTGCATCGTGCCATTGCTGCAACTGGAAGTCTGAGGAGCTTGCGCTCGTTTGAGCCTGAAAAGCTGAGACTGTCAAAAGAAAAAACTTGGACCATCCGGAAAGGCTTGTGCAATTGTGCCCTTTATACAGTTTCGACCTCGCCAGCTGAGCCCAAAGCTGTCTTCATTCCCAGATTCCTTTTCCCTGAATTGGCAGTGCAATAAGTTCGGAACCACTAGAGACTAGTGTTAAGCTCTACTAAACAACATCCTTTTCCCTTTCCTGCTATTTCTCTACGAAATTCAGCGTTTGAACTAAAAGAGTGGAAACTGAAGGAGAACAGTGGCAAGCGGCAAGCAAGCAAGTCGCCTGCCAGTGCTAAGCTCTGCCTCTGCGGCTGCTTTTCCTGTGCCGAACTAGCTCAAGTGGGCTGTGAAAGTGAAATGCATGTTGTGATATGTTGATATATTTTGTATTGACTATTGTTGTTCTCTTTGGAACCAGGAAAAGAGACGAAAGCAAATTGTCTCAAGTAGTGGCCTGCACCACCAAGTGGCGGCAGCTGTCCACCAACACCACGAATAGGGGAAGCTGGAGCCCGTGGTGAAATGACTGCCTGACAATTCTTGGCCGACAAAATGAAACGGCAGCTTCCATGGTAATATGCTGACGATCTTTGCTTTGCTCTAAAGTCGTCTTTCCACGCGGCTTTTGGCGGAGTTGAAACCTCACCGCGGAAAACCTGTAAGACAGGCCATCTCTAAGAAATTATGAAGCCTACGACTGGATTCCTATGTGATGAAAGTGATGAAAGTGCGCTCACCAGCCATCGAAGAGGCCCTGCACTGACTTCTCTCAAGGTTCAAGCAAAGGCGCAAATGAGATGCGCAAGAAAACCGCACACATGACTTTGACATCCACAGTTTCTTCCCAGCACCGACGCAGAACCGCACTTGATACAGTATCTTTTGAAACAACAGATTTCAAATTTGAATTCTTCATCACCCAATTTTGGCCACTTCTCAAGGTCCTCCTTGGCGAGATTTCGGCTTCGAAGGACGGCAGGGACCTTTCAGAGACACTCGCGAATGCTTGTAACATCTTGTAATATCTTGTAACTTTGCAGCAACATCACCAACTTGCAAGAGTTCAATGCCTTCTCTCGCTCAGGCTCATCAGTGGTTGGCATCATCACCTCGCATTGATTCACTCTCAACCTCTCGCAAAGCCTTGTCTGAGGAACATGTGGACACAAGTTCAGCTCATTGTATGAACAATGGAGGAGTTTGAAAGGACATGGAGATCGACATGCAGATTGCAGCATTCCCAAAGACTTGTTGGAACACCAAGGAAATTCTCGCACCTGTTGCTTCCCCGCACCTGTCACAGGATAACTCAAACATGAAAAGCTGGCTCATGACTTACCAACTCATGCCCGGCGTGCCAAGCATTCCTTTCACTTTGCCACCATCCAAGTGCTTCCTTCAGGGGACGATGAAGTAGGATGCTGGACTCAACGAGGTGGTACCGCGGGAGCTTTCGACACTTCCCCCCACAAATTCATTGCTTTACGTGTCCGCGTCAATTCAGGCCAAGTCGCAGCGTTTGTGCAGATCCCTCCAGCAAATGCCCGTAGTCCTTGTGATTGCATGTCGTGAGACAATTTGCATCAATTTGCTATAGGAATCAACGGAAGACTTGACCCCCACCACTGCAATGGCTGCAATGGCGGCAGCTGTGTCGTGTCGCGCATGTGTCCTTCAGATTCACAGGCGCTCGAGGTGGTGCTTCAAGCTGAATACGGCCCCATCGACCTCATTTACACCGGCGTGCCACCAAACGTTGAAGTCGTTAGGGCGCCAGAAAGGTTGCCAGAAAGATCCAGGAAGGTAAATGAATCGAAGATGAATCGAAGTTGTCCATTCCAGATTGAGATTTCAGCCACGGTTGAAGTCGTTGATCAACTTCCCCATGAAAGGAGCTGGGTTCATGACCTGAAAGAAAAGACTCTCCTGTGGACTGCTCGCCATTATTCAAAGCATTTCAAGATGCCAAGCTACGGCAGCTACGGTTTGCACACTCCCCAGTCCTCTTGAGCACTTGACTGGTACAAAATTTGGGAGGATTGGCCCCTCGTACCTCCAGCATCAAGACAAGTGTAACTACTATAATATACATATATATATATATATATAGCTCCAAATCCCATCATTCAAAACTCTCCCAAAGCCAGGCAAATAAACTGTGGCATTAACTGCCTGTGGAATCATGTGGAATCCAGACCTTCAAAAGCAACATGTCCTTTTGACATGGTGCAGCGCAATGCTGCCCTCTCAAAAGAAATCACATCAGCTCTACTGGAATCGAAACAACATGGTCATCCATATTATCAAGCTACGAATACACCTCAAAAATACAGGAAATAGACTAAGACACTGTACATCGAATAAGTAGTCCAACACAAAAACAGCACGCTCTGGAAGAGTGCACGCATCGTAGTTCAGCAAGATGCAACTGCAATAACCGAGGCCAACAGGGCAAAGACACCATCCATCGATCCACGTGCATGACTGAGCAAGTACGACATAACAGCCCCTTTTGCGACAAACATCACAAGAGACACAATCATCACAACTCTATATTTGGTTAAATTTGCAGTTCTCTGCAGCCTGAACTTCGGAAGAGACCTAGACAGTCCACAACAAAACACCATTTCTGGATCCGAGCATTACAAATGCTTGATGAGGCACTTGCAGCGACATGACCTGGACACAATCAGCCAAACGAGGGAAAGTGTTAAGAAGATGGAAGCAAAAGTCACGATATGTCGGGATATGTCGGGATAGGTCGGGATATGTCGGGATATCATCTGCACAAAGCAAAATGGAGGGGAGAAAGAGCAACGGAGAGGGAGGGAACCCTGGTAGTGGAGCCCGATGATGTGACTTGGCAAGAAATTGCAGGTAGATATCCAAGCAGCGGGGTCCTGAAGGCAACAGAAGACGAAGGATTGGCGTCGTCGACGCTAAAACTGATGCGGGTAGAAGTTTGAGGATGATGATTGGTCCCTGGTTCAAACGACTGGCGAAGACTACCCGACCACCTCAAAGCATGTTCAAACAGTATTCCAGAAAGCACATGCTGACCTGAGCCAAAGCCCTCAACCTGCGACTTCAACCTACCAGGTCCAACGTCAAAAAATGGCGCCGTCCAAGACCCTCTGGCCACACACACCCTCATCGCCACTCATCGCAATGTAGTTTTGGCTGCTGTTGCACCCCGGATCCCTCTAACTCACTTCGTTCGGAGCAAAGACACTCCAGCCTTGCCCGACGGCTGGCTTCCAATCAAACCTGGATATACCAGGATTAATCCAGTTTTGCAACCCAACAGCAGTCAGGGGTCCAAATTTCAGAAGTAAGAGGGAAAAGTGTGGGAAGGAAGTGGGAGACAAGTGGTGGACAAGCGGCAGACAGACAAGCGGGAGACGAGTAGGAGACAACTGGCAGCCAAGTGGTAGACAAGCGGGATACAAGTAGGAAACAGGTGTGAGACAGGTGGGAGACAGGTGGGAGACAAGGGAGAGACAAGTGAGAGACAAGCACAGGACAAGTGGGGACAACTGGGAGAGAAATAGGAGACAAGGTGGGGGAGACAAGTGGAAGACATGTGGGAAACTAGCGGGAGACAACCGGGGGATAAGTGGGACCGACAGATGCATGGAGGACAATTGGGAGAACAGCGGGGGACAACTTGGGAGACAGGGGGTCACAGGGAAGAGAGAAGGAGACAAAGGGGGAGATAGAGACGCCTGGGAGACAGGGCGGATAAGTGGGAGACAAGCGGGACAACAGTCTAGGAGACAAATTGGTCAGGGCCGACACAAAATGGCGCGCCACTCCCAGACCCAGAGATTGAAACCCAACATTCACTGCTGTTGGGAACACCTGCAACTGAAACTTCAACAAGACAGGGCAAACAAAGTAAAACCGGCAAAACCATGGTACACAAGCAGCAGACCGTCACCACATGAGGTCTGCAAGGCCGAAACAAGGCCGAAAGAGAATTCGAGCACAAAAAAATGCACGAGCAACGACAACTCTTGACCAAGACTGCCAGGACTCTTGACAAATCCGAGCACCCAAGGCTTGAGGACCGTCGCAGGAAGACCACCACGACAGAAATCAACAGCAGAATTTGAATGACTTTGGATGACTTTGGATGGCTCTGGCACCATCAGAACATCACCAGAACACCAAACACCAATCGAACATCCGAACATGAAGTCGCCACAAAAGCAACGTCACGACGGCTGGGAAAATGGCAACGGTCCGCCGTGAAATGCTGCGAGTCAAACTGCAATTCTCTCCTCTCTTTTTCATTCTTTTTCCATCTATTCCTTCAGAATCTCTCCCTGCCTGAGAGCCTTTTGGAAGTCAACACCATAGATCCTTTGCGTCTCTCTCCACACCTTTGGCCGTGCAGAAAGATCGCAGATTGTTGCCTGTTTTCAGATGTTTAAGGCAGCCCAGTTGCAGTTCCCTCGACCATGTGGGGATTTTCTTTCCACATCTGGCCACGGGAGACATGAATTCCCAAAGTATGAAAAGTCTTGTGATGATAATCTGATGACAATCTAGGGTCTAATCTGATAATCCGATGATAATCAAGTTCAAACAGCATTCTGCCTTGCCCAAACGAAAGACGAGATCGTAGCCCGTTTGCTGCCGGTCCACATGCTGGCGCGACGAGACACGATGCGCAGCGAAGAGAAGGTGCAGTCTTTTGAGGTTGGACATTGCTGGACAAACAATGACATGCATGTACTATCCACAAGATGTGTGTGTGTGTGTGCGCTGTGTGTGTGTGTGTATTTGCAGCCATATATCAATTAATCTAGCAAACATATAATATACAAATGTGTACAATCAGGTGTGTGTGTGTGTGTGTATGTATATATATATATATTTATACATATATATATATATATACATATATATTCATGTATATATATATATATATTCATGTATACGTTTGTTTGTAGATTTGAATCGAACATTATCTACTGAAATACTGGTGCCATATTATATAATATCACATTCTATGTATCACGATCACAATGATCACATATAGTGTGCAATATAGAGTATCCAAGCAGTTCACACAGTACATCGATATCTGTAACATCATGTGAATGACCGTCATCCAACTAACAGCAGGCCTTTTCACCAAAGATTCGGCACATGCATAGAAGCATCTGCTGCTCCTGAGGATGCTGCTGGGGAAATTCGAAAGGGAAACTATGGGAAACTAGATGATGCGGTCCTTAGTGAACCTCCTGCCAAAGCCGACAGGAATAAAGCCAGGTGCATCTAGGAATTCAAGCTCTGTGTTCCTGAAACGACATTCGAGTCATGCGTGTCATTCGATGGCCATGGAAGGTGATGGAAGGTGAAGGCTTGACGCTGTGAGACGTTGCCTGAATCCACCGATTTTGTGCCACGTCAGCCGTCTGGTAAGTCCAGGTCTAGCATCCTGCGTGGCGTTTCAAGGGCAATCGGAAAGTGCAGAAAAGTGCCAGAAAGTGTCAAGTGCTGTCAGAGGATATCTCATGCCTATCACATGACCATCATGCCTGTCATTTGAGCCGAATCATGAGTTCACATTGCCCTAATTGCCACACCAGGACCTTCGCAGCCACTTTCCGCCCAGTGAGACGATTGATGATGGAAGATTTCCCAACCTCAGCACTGAGCACTGAGCCCTTTTGTAGTGGCTCGGCTCAAGAAAGTCCAGTAAGCAGAACAACGGCAGTATTTCAATGCTGAGGTTAACACATTGGGGAAGCCAATCCTTGGCAGGAGCTCTGCATCCGCAATTCCAAATCCGCCCGCACCGAAGGTGCCGAGGCGTTTTTTGTTGGCACGCGTGATCCGTAAGCAATTGCAATAGCTAATAGCCTTTTGCTCTAGAATCGTGGGTTTTTCCACGTTTTTGAAAAGGTCGTGAAATCGGCCAAGTTGCCAAACTTGGGCTCAACATGGCCCAACATGGGCCCAATGCCTCAACATAGGCCCAACATGGGCCCAACATGGCCCAACATAGGCCCAACATGGCTCAACATGGGCCCAACATGGGCGCACTATGGCTCAACGTGGGCCCAACATGGGACCAATATGGCTCAACATGGCCCAACATGGGCCCAACATGGGCCCAACACGGCCCAACATTCAGCCAACATTGGACCAACATACTCCCAACATGAGCCTTGCAAAGGCCCAGCATAGCACATATGGCTTTATTTTTTGGAACTGGAACTCCCAAACTAACACTCCGGTGCGGGCGGTTGTCGTCGCGAAGCGACCAGAATAGATCCAAAGAGATCCAAAGAGTGTCAAAGGCAGAAATTGTTTCTAGAGCAACCGCCTGGATGTCTATCGATGTCTGTCGATGTCTCTGGATTCCTCCGGTCTCCAATGGCCTTCTAAATTCTCAGCTGGAGCTGAGCCACTGTCCAAATATATGCACATCATAATTATATGTCATAATATAATAATCACACCCATTGACAAGCTCGCCGAGCTACATCATAGTGCGAATGGCGCGCGGATTGATTCCCTGGCGTTTTCGCCTCACATCAAAAGAACCCGGTGTCATTGTGCAGATGCAATCAGTTTCAAAATCAAACTGAAGCACTGCCAATCTATTCAGAAATGTATAAAACATTCTGTGGTCCAACATCTCGAACATCTTCCAACCTTCGATTTACGTAGGCACCAGCTTTCAATAACTCCTCGCGCAGCTCCTGGCGTGCGCAGCACTGAACTTTCCCTGTGTGCTGACAGCCAGCATGACATGACCAAACACATCCTTGTGAGGCACGCAAGCCCACGGTTCAAGTTCAGGTTTCATCTTGTGTCTTGTTTCTTGTCAAATATCAAGAGTCAGTGAAGAATCCAGAGCGAAAACCAAATATCGCTCTTAAGATGGTGAGGCCAAAACTATCAACGCCACTGCCACGCACCGACAACCAATCAAAGTGCCCTTCAATGGCAAAATGATGTAAAAGCATAATGTTAGCACTTTGATTACTTTGATTACTTTGATTGATGATAGCATGATGCAAAAGTGGCAAAAGTGGCAAAAGGCATAGCTGGGCACCTCAATGCCAAAGGTCCCCAGCATCGCATCGACAGGAACAACTGGAACTCCACGATCCCGCTCGCTCTCTTTGATGTAGCGAACCGTTTCCTGCATCCGGCTGAATTCATTGATATTAAATTGATATTAAATTGATATTAATTGAATATATGTATATTATATATATACATATATATCATATATTCATATATCGAATCTGATGAATTTGTAAATGAATGAACATTGACGCCAAGACTCCTACATACTCCCACCCAACAGGCCTCCAAGGCAGAAGGTGGTACAAGATCAGCTTTGGTCAGGACAATGACCCGCGGTCGTGGCCGTGCCCATTCTGCAGCCGGAAAAGACATGTCGTTGCAGAATGAACGTCAGTGATTACATGTCGTTCTTTTTTGGAATACAGTTGACTGTATCGTCTTGGAATCACTGGGACGGAAAGGACAGAAATGACAGAAGGAAGCGCCAACCTTGGGCCCCGCCTGGGACATCTGGATGTGTGGTTGTCCATGGTATCCGAGCATCTCGCACCTGGCCAGAGTGAGGCCAAAATTGGAAAGCAAAACATCTGGACGCACAGAAAATCATACAACGGCCTTGTTTTCCCTTCAAATTCAGACCTTTTGCAGACATGATAAATGGTGATAAATGATCAATACAACTCAACCTGACTCGACCTCATTCAACCTGCTCTACACGTGAGGCGCCTCAATGACAACATCGACCCGCTTCATGTGCTTCAGTTGCATGTCTCGAATGGCCTCGCTGAAAATGTTGAAATAGCCATGTTGCATGGTCAAACAAAAGAAAGGTGGATTCTTTTGGTCCCTTTGCCTTTGACCATCATTTCTTGCCAAACATCTGGGTGTCTGGCAACCGTCTGGTAGCCAGGCCGCCAATCGATTGGAATATCTTTGCTGGCTGCGCCTGAAGTCTTCTGAAGTCTATGGATGTAGAGGGGTTCAAGAAGAGATTATAGCACGATAATTGTCGTCACTATGTAGTCCTTATATGTCCCTATTAATCTCGTGGGTGTCGGAGTTTCTCTGAGCACTCTGACTCAATCGCAATGTACGTTGATCGCTGCAAGCCTTGGTCCACTGCTGAAAGACATGTGTGGCTTGTGACGCTGACCATCTGATCCAAACGGAATCCAGCCTCCAGAATCTCCTCTGCGGTCATGGATGAGAGCTTCTTGAAACTGTTTTTCAGCACCTCCCAGGAAAGAAATAGTGCAAAAAAAGCCGAACCTGGACACAGCAAAACTTCAGTGAAATCGAGTAAATCACTTCAACATACTTAAACCATCTTAAACCCAAAAGCGAGTGACAGCTAGTGGCCACTGGAAACCGGCTTCAACGGCTTCAACTGCACATCAAATGCTGAGCTTTAGCTTCAAGCTCTCAGGGAACATCAACATCCAGCAGAGAATCTACATCTTGCCATAGCTTAGAAAAGCTTCAGAACGAGTTGCAAGGGCAAAAAACATCAGGAGCGCATTCAGAAAAAAGAACAAAAAAGATGTTGCTTTGAGTTTGCATACCAAACGAATCTACACTTGCGCCATCTTGCAACTCTGCCTTGAAGCCATTGATTCCGCCCAAGAGCTGGGTACCTGGATTCTGTTGTTTGGAAAGGAAACAGTTGCAATTGAGTCAACCCCCGCCTGCTTGTTCCAAGCGGTCTTTCACGCTCGGCAAATATCTCAGGTTGATGTTGTCCTCAGAATGCACTACCATTGCTCAGTATTGCCCTTAAGCAGTTGAAAAATGTTCAATTATAACCTTTTTGAAATCTTTTTAAAGCCTTTGTGAAATCTGTTTAAAACCTTTTAAAACCTGTTTGAAACCTGTTTGAAACCTCTATCCAAACGATCATCATGTATGCAAATGTTTTCCAAAGTTATCCATGTGTGAACAGGAACCGCTCCTGCTCGAGGCGCTTCTTGTATTGCTGCTCATAGAATTTCTTCATCTTCCTCATTATGCTAATCACATCTAATCACTGTGGTTCCTTGATGGTGTGGTGAAGCATAGTGAAGCTCAGTATTTTCCACTCTGTGCCTACCATTCTTGTCGCAACATGTCAGCACATGTCAAAACATGTCCAAGATAGTTTTGAAATTTGCCACATGAATCATGCTCAATCATGCATGTGGCAAACTGACGCCTCTTCACATACTTGCTGCTCTGCCAGAATGGCTTGTCCTCTATGTACTGCAGAGGTTGGTACCTGCGAAATGCCAACCCGGCGAACAAACCCGTCCCCGTCCCTGCACTGAGCGTCTCTTCGCACTGGCTCAACTGGCTCACGGCGCACTGCGGCGTGGGGGAGTAGATGCCCAGCTTTGTTTTCAGTTTCCACCTTCAGCACAAGCACAACTTAGAAGTAACTAGAAGTAACTAAACACTCCTGAAACACACACAGACTTCATGTGACGAACACTAGGTCCATCATGTCCTAGGTCACTCACGATTGCTTCTCCTTCAGGAATTTTAAAGCATCGTCAGCACT
>BGPT01001661.1:50592-78092 GCA_003297045.1 Symbiodinium sp. clade C Y103 | reverse complement strand
AGGTGCCAAATGATGTGGTGAACTCTCTTGAGGTGGCTTCGCACTGGGCCAACCCTTCACCAATTCAAAGTTGGTTGCCTGTGCTTCCACCTTCACTGGTGAGCCCGGACCGACCT
This sequence comes from Symbiodinium sp. clade C Y103, assembly GCA_003297045.1. NCBI lineage: Eukaryota > Dinophyceae > Suessiales > Symbiodiniaceae > Cladocopium > Cladocopium sp. clade C. Next base: position 77,976 of record BGPT01001661.1, on the reverse strand, counting down.
TAGTTCCAAGAGAAGGAGGACATCAGGCTGACATCCGGATTGAAATTGTTCGCAACCAAGTCCAAGCTTCAGTCATGTCTGAAACCGGAGGTTTTGTCGGTCCAAGTCTATAATAGTCGCGTTTAGTCAAGTCATTCTGCACAAGTCCCTGTGAGACAGGCTGGTAGCATGCCTGTTGGTCGCCCGAAGTGCACCAGAGTGGGGCCCGCGGCCTTCTGTAAAACTGCACGAACTTTGGAAGATCCACAGTCCACGAATCAAAGGCAGTGTGCCATGCGCACCCATAAAACGCTCTCACAAAGCTGCCTTGCTGTATCTCGCGGCTTTACAGCTTGCACTCTCTGCACTCTCTGCACTCTCTGCACTCTCTCCACTTGATATTTTTCAGGCAATCTGGCGCAATCTGTTTCTGTACAGAGGCTGTACAGAGGCAGTTCAGTGCAGTGCTTAAAGATCACACCTGGCGCTGTCTGCCATTCACTGTACAACTGCCTGCGGTGCCTGCAGCGCAGCAACCAGCTCTGATCCAACTCGACTGTCCCCTTCTCAAGGCGCCACGCAGTCTTTGCAGGTGGGTTTCCTGTCAACTGATTCATAAACACCATAAACATCCAATGAAAACATCAACGGCAAAATGATACAAAATGAATGACTTTAAATACGTTAATGACTTTAAATTATTGGAGACTCTCATGAAAGCAACGTAAATCAGTCCTGCGGTGCTTTGTCAGCTGCGCCTCTCGCTGTCACACAGAGCGTGCTTAGGCAATTGTGTCAAATATGTGTCAAATACGAGACAAGTGAGTCTGAATACTAGATTGACAGATAGGGACGTAGGACCGTCTCCCTGTATTTGTACCATTGACATTGGGTACATACTATAGATACATTGCATTGCATCACATTGCATTGCATGGCATTCCATCACATCGCATCGCATCACATCACATCCCATCACATACTTTCACTACACTCACTACACTGTACTGCACTGCCCTGACCTAAATTGCATTGCATTACATTACATCATACATTGCCAAAGCAGAAAAAAGCAATACAATACAAAACAATACAATACAATGATGGACAAATGGATGGATAGATATATAGATCTATGTGAGCAGCGTCAAGAACCTAGTTGCGAACTGGTTCTACTGGTTTGTTTATAGCTATTCCAACAATAGATTGTACTGATCCATTGTCAATAGGCTAGTAGAACCCCAATATATCATATGCTAATATTGACAATAAATCAATGAGGTTTTCACACTGCTCATGTGCTTAAACACTACCGTTTACACACATGCGACCTCATGTAACACATGTGCCCATGATCTGGACATACATCGACCTTGCTAAAGCAGGTCTTCGGGCGTTGGCGACGACACACGACGCACGTTGGCACCTCAGTGCTACGGGTCTCCACACCATCACAGGTCTCAGTATGCAGCAGAGATTGAAAGTATCCAAATCAAGGAAATTATGGAAATGATGGAAATGTTCGAACAAAAAGAAAATCAGAAATGCACCTCCCGGTCCTTACTTTTCTCCAGGTTGTCTCCGTCTCCGCTTGCCTGCAAAGCAAGAAGGGTTTCAAAGCAGGTTGCCAGAGAAAAGGCTTTCAACTTGCCTCCTCATTCTCAGACTCTTCACCTGGCATGAAGTGGATACGTATCATACGATCGGTAATTTGTAGAAATGTTGTTTCTAGCTGATCCTGGGTCTGTTGCAAAAACGAAGCCTGAATCTTCTGGGCTTGCTTTGTCCGCATGGAGCATTACCTTACACGCTACTGTAAAGGGTTGCAAACAGCCTTTCAAAGGAAACAAAGCGCAAATTCCATCAAGTGCCAGAACGAATAACGAGCGTTCTACTTTGCTTACCATTTTGGTGAGCGGGTGGCATGGAGCACCTGAAATGAGGCATGATGACTGTCTTCACTGAAATATTCAGGATGCTTCAGCCCAATTGGCGCGTGGTGTTGTGGTTGAGTGACACTAAATTTCCGACTGTGGCATCGAAGGATTTCCACTTGCATTGATTGAGTTTCTACAAAATACATCCAACTACATCCAAATACGCTAGCTAGTGGCAGCTAGTGGCAGCTAGTGGCAGCTAGTGGCAGCTAGTGGGTCATGGCATGGAGATGTCACGGTGCCTTGAACTTGTTGGCGCAGGTCACGCTGCGTAACACATCGCTGAGTGGTCTTGGGCAGAATAAGAGTCTAAGTCCAATGGTCCTTTGGAAGGTTGTCAGTGTAATTAAAGGAATAAATGAATAAACAATAAACAATATTGCACAAAGAGCGTGTTTCTAAGTGCCAGAAACGGGACATTCCTTTGAATAAATATGAGCTAGCAGTATCAATCAGCAGCCTAGTTCCTTCTAGCAACCTAAACTGTAAATTCTGACTTCTAGATCCTACTTTCTGGATCTTGTCGTGCTCAACCCCAGGTACAGCTCAATGATGTGTAGGTCTGCTGTGTGTGTGTGTGCGTGTGTGTGTTTGCGAATTTGAGTGCACGTGTGTGCGATCTTGAATTGGAATTTGCAGTCAAGATGCATACCATTCAGGCTCATGACCCTTGGCAGGCCCTTGGCAAAGCAGCTGTGTACGACTTCCAGCAGCAACAGTTGAAATCAAACATCAAAACTGTTCAAAACTGTTCAAAAGTCATTACATGATGTCCTTTCAGCTTCTCTTGGTTTCAGACGCTTCTCTTTCAGCTTTGGCAAAGGCTTTGTCCTGCACAGGTAGCAATGAAACTTCTACATTCGCGGAACTCTTAGCAGGGAAATGTCAAACAGCCAAGGGGAGTCGCTACTCTCTGTAGCCAATGGTCAGTGCGCAATGCGGACATCAAGCCACTGTGCCCTACTTTGCCTTACTGTGCCTTACTGTGCCATGCTGTGCTGTATCGGTTGACAGCCCCGTCCTTCGAACCCACTGAGATCCACGAGCAGCCTCTGAGAGCCACACTGCAGGCCACACAGCACAGCTTTGAAAAGCAGGCAACGGCCTTCTGCTTGAGTGGAGAAGGCCCCAAGGCGTCCAAGACATCTTCCGCGCTCGCACCTATGATTAAGATCTAATCAATTAGTTGATAGACAGTTGATAGAAAAAAAAACTTGATTTGCAAGGAAGCTGAGCACAGGGAAGCAAGCAAAGCAAACTACGCAAACTAAGCTATCCATAGCAATCCACAGCTGTAACGTGCGAGTTCCTCTGAGTTCTTTGCAAAGGACATCTCGAATTCTTGGACAGGACAGGATCCATCGAAGCTCCAGCCATCCGGGCTCAGGTGGCTCTTGGATCTTTTCCTGGAAGAACCTGTCAAGATCTGTCAAGTTCACGCTGTAAAGCTTCAAACTATAGAGCGTATTGAGGAAATGCAATCGCACCTTAAAAATCTGCTAAGTTCAAAGACAATCATAGCGGGAGGAAACGACCAAATGAGAGCGAGGAAAAAAGTGCCAAAATCTTCCCAAAGACATGCGTATCGTAACATCCAACGGAAATATCCTGACAAGACATGTCAGTTGGACCAGTCTTGCTTGAGATTCTTGTCCTGAAGGGAATCTACACTACTGACATTACGACATGTTTCATTGCCCAAGACTGATGAGAGTTGAAGGGGGAAAGTGAATCAAAGATGCAAAGCTCATCTTGAACTTGAACTGGACAACATTTCATGCTGGGAAGCAGTCCGAAAAGTAATACTCGATCTGCCGACGTAAAGCTCTCAAGTACAGAGCTCGAGCACCCCTCCGCTGGAACGCCTGCCGTGCGAGGCTACTCTGGACTGAATGAAGGAATCCAATTCACTCAGCATTGGCCGAGTTCAGCTTGATGCACTCCGTTTTTTGCACTAGACCAGTTCAGACCATTGAGGCAAGCATCCTTCCACCATTTGTGTTATATTTTTTAACAAAAACCGTTGGCGACTGTTCGATTGCCACTGCAGCTTGATGTGTGGATATGAGATATAGACTGGACTCTGATGCCTCAAATGACTCAGCTGGGATTCGATGGCCTTGTACGGAAATGCTTCAGAGTGGCGGGTGTATGGTGTTTTTGCTTCCGCTGCAGGTTGTGTTTCTTCCGCCAAAGCCTGCAAAGTTCAAATCAGGTTGCCATCGGTTGCCATCGGTTGCCATCGGTTGCCATCGGTTGCCATCGGTTCTCAAAATCAAACCACAGTGGATCGTTGCGCTGGACCTCACTGCGCTCAACTAGCTCTTGCAGCTGCACCACAGCCTGGCGTCGTTGCGACAGGTTCAACTGACAAGAATGACTTAAGAATGACAATTCTTGACTTCGCCTTATATAACATGTTATGTCCAGAATTGCTTTTATAATTCAAATGGGAAATCTTGATATTGCGCGATATGGCAGTAACTTGCATGAAATAGCCGCGGTTCCACGGTCTTTTGCTTCGCCTCATCAAGGTCACCATCATCCCTTACCCACCACATCACAAAGCCTTCTGCCTGCAGCTCAGGACTGAAAGATCTGCAAGACGGGTGGATCTTGTGAAATTTGAATCCGACACACCCGACGCAGATTTGGAAGATCTAAAAATGTCTAGAGAATGTTTCGAAAAAATACCAAAGATGTGACACTGCCAAAGCTCCCAGGTTTCAACTTCCCAGCCTGACATGGAATCTGAACGGCTAGTGAACATTTTTGCGAAATGTTGCGAACTTGCACCTCCATGGGACTTTCGAAGCGTTCCTGGAAGGCTGAAATGACCTGGGTAGCTTTTGATACAATGACACATGCTGAGCTATCCCTGAGCAATCGCTTGGCAATCGCTGAACTATCAGTTGCACCAGTGGTATCAGTTGTCCGAGTCATCCACCTCCAAGCTGGAATTGTCTGCTGGGAGGGTGCTGTGGCCAAATCTGTGGAGAACACGATCGCCGCATTCCTCCTTGGATTGGGACTGAGATAAGCAAGATCTTCAAATTTTGCTGAAACAAGTTTCAAGGAAAGGCAGAACTGGACCCCCAAGGATTCTGCTTCTGGCACATCCAGCCAAATGCAAGCAGTGCTTGCCTCGCAGCGTGCTTCTGCTTCAGTGTGTTTCGTCTTTTTTTAATAGACAAACGATACCCGATACCTGCAACAAGAGCTGACAAATCTCCACAACCCTGCAAGCAGATTCAATTGGCCTATCAAACATCACAACGCATCCACAAATCACAATTACACCAACTTAGACCCCAGATAGCAACGAATTGTTTTTCGTCAGTTTTCAAGTTCGCAGACAAGACTGGGAGACAAGGCGGCAGCAAAGGCAGAAGGCTGGGCGGCAAGGCCGCAGCGGCAGAAAAGGTAATGATCAGGAAGGGAGACAAGGGTGGGAGAACAAGACTGGGAGTCAAGAAGGCTGCAGCGGCAATTTTTTGTCGATCAGGATCCCCTATATACATAGAGAGAAGTAAGACGTATAGCTGACGCTATCTGGGGAAAGAAACCAAGGCAAAGAAGTCTCACATGAAAATTGTGCGTCTTGTAAAATTTGCTGAGTTGGAGTCACCTTAGTAGGAACCTCGATCCTTTGTTTAAAGCCTCCTCAAAAAAAACCTGAAACCTTCGCCAACCTCCTGGAGTGCATGACACTAGCCCAGCCCAGGCTATCCCTAGTCCTAAACTGACTCGGATCTCAAAACTCAAAGCAACTTTGTCGCTGTGGATTTGTTTGCAAAGATCAGCTGCGTTCAATTGGTGTTGCTGCAACGAGGCTACATTATGGTGTACACTTGTCCCATGCATGTACATTCTTCGCATTCTTCTGCATCTACGCGCCCCTGTTGTGACTTTGTGCAAGTCCCTTCCAAGCACTGCATTGCTGCTCTCGCCATGAAATCAAAACCTCAGCCTGATAATAAAGTCTGAATATGGCGGAAACTTTGTCCAACTTGGTCTAAGGGGACATGTTCTCTTTCCTTGTTCAGCTAGTCTGATGTTTGGGGGATAACTCTGGCAAAGAATGAACTCTCTGTTGGGAAGAAACCTAGACAGAAGGGCTCTATGTAAGAGGTCTGTCCTTTGACAGCAAATTTTGCAGAGAAGCTTTTTGTATCTTTTTGTCTCGTCTTTATTTATCTCCAACCGTCAAGGCTGAGAGTGCTTTCAGGCCTTTCTCTTTTGACTTCGAACCCAAGAGCCCTCGCACCATTTACCTTCAACCTGTCGATACCTGTCCTTTGGAAGCCATGCAAACCTTTGCAGACCACGGAACACCGTTGAACACAGCCCAGCATTGCCCAGAAGCTGTTGCAATTCCTTTGCACTCTGGTTTGTTTGCAACTCGCAGCCAATTCCAAGCACCCCAGGAAACTCCAGAACCTACGTTTGCCAATGACAATTATGTGTATATATGTATATATAGATATATGATATATGTATACACATATGAAGTGATTTGTTGGAGAAGCAGCGGCCAAGACACAAGATGCATATAGTATAGGTGGAAGTAAAAATCTGTATAGCTGTTTTTGTTTCGCTTGTTTCTGATAGTATGGGGTCTCATCTGCGCCTTGTTCTCATCCGCCACTCCCAACCAAACTCGTCGCTGTAATCGCGTGACATTGCAACGATCCACCACTATGCGCTTGCCCTGGCACAAGAGAAGGCATGGCCCTTTGCCATACTGTACCAGAAATGTCAAGAGGCACCTTGGCTATTAATAGGCTACTATAATCTATAATAGGCTCATACTGAACAAGATCTAGCAAGTACCAACAGTGTCATGGACCGAAGACAAAAATGATTCTTCAGGATTAGATTCGTAGATGTCCTCTGAGCAATATGGAAGTCCGAAGTCCAGGGATAGCAGTGGTAAATCTGACGCTGTATCGATGGATGGAGGGGTTTAGCAGCGATAGATGCATGGCTGATAAACGCACAGATTGCAAAACGATGGGGACACTCACGGCCAAAGAAAAAGTAATGAACGGGTCACCGCGTGATTCGGAAACTATAAAGTCTGATTCGGAAACTATAACAGCGGATTCGGTACATGCAAATGGAACATTGGCAATCCAATGATGCTGATACCGAAACCGCAAAACGGTGCAGTGAAACCGTTCAGCATGGCATATGTAACCTCCCCGAGCTTCCCGGCGACTGATTAGCCGGAACAAACCCTTTCCCTACCAACCATGTTTTGCCTTCCAGGAACGGTCTGTAGCACTCTATGGAACTTTTGCTTGAAACTTTCCTGTGAAGAACAATCTTTCAACTGTCTAGATCCAACCTTTTGCCACCTTTACTTCATCTTGGCCGCTTCCAAGCACTTGCTTGGAAGATTTGTCGCAACCTTTCAGTCACATCCCAAACCTCAAGAGGAATGTTTCAAGGAATGATTTTTCAAGAGTGCGTCCAGAAGCTTCAATCTCACAGCTGGCACTGAGAATCCCAGGGCACAAGACTTCCAGGGTTTGCTAGGCTCATTCGTCTAGCACGCTAGGCTCCACGCTAGCACGCAGCGGCACATGCTAGTCGTGCGATTCTTGGCGAGCTGTGTATCTGAGTCTATCTCTGAATGGCAAAAACTGATCCACACAGTTTTCAAGACCTACTTCGGAAACAGAAGGTAAAGGACGTCACCAAGTTAGCACCACATAGACAAGAATCCTTGAAGTGAACACCTTATCCCCAAGCTATACCGAAATTCTCTCTCTCTCTTTCCTTGTCGCGTCCATCTGGATCTTGCACTTTGCAGGAAGAAACACGGTCTGTTGCGCAAATTAGTTGCCAAGCGAGGCAGAGAGTCGAATAGCAAACTGATTGGTGAGCTGGTGGTGAAATGATTACTACGAGTATCATGTATATGGTGTCTGGTAAAGTGGTACGAGGATCAGCAAGACTGATGAGGTGGTGGAATAATGAGTGAGCTTGTTGGTGACGAAGTAAGATGATTTGTGAGTGAATTAGTTTTGCATTGCGATTCGACAGTTGTTGACTTCTTAGTGAATTGATTCCCAAGTTGACTGGAGAGGTAGTGAATTGATTGTGAATTGCTTAGATAATAATCTGCTTTGCGAGGTACTGAGTTGATTAGTGAGTATATGAAGATGTATGTATGTGTGTGTGAGAGAGACAAGTTTATTATGATTGGTGAGTTGGCTGGTTATTTGTTATTTGTCTGTTACTCAAGTGTTTCTGTTTAAACTTCCTTTTATGGAATCCAGCCTATTGCCACTCATATACACTAAATTTGTTGATTTGTGATAGCAGCTCCATCACATTCATTTTGATTCCAGCTATGTCAAGGTCTTTACATTGTGCGTTTAGTGTCATACTAGGCACACTATTTTGATAATCTTCATATGAAACAAGCATGCCGTCCATGTGAATTGAAAACGAAGGATAGACTCTGTGTAGTATCAAAAACAGAAACTCTCAGCAGCAAATATCTCGGGTTTGCTGCATTGTTGACAGCTGCATTGATGTCTTCAACCTGCATCATTCAAGAGCGTTCTGGACTGACAAAACGTCTGAAGAATGGCCGGCAGGACACTGGAGAGTGCTTCATTTGCAGCTGCCACACACTTCTTCCTGTCCTTCAGCCAAAATGTGCACCGGATGCTCAAGACATGGATGGAATCAGCTTCCGTGCATTTCCCACCAGTCAAACAAATAAGGAGCGCACACCAAGAGTGTCTTGGTTGATCACAACCCATCTGGGGAGCGACAGCGAACATTGTGTAGATATGCAAGCTCTGTTCGACGTATCCACGGACTAGAATTGAACATAGGATTCTGCTTTGAGAAAAGCTCCCGGCCCAAACTTCTGCAATCTGGATGCAAGGGTGCTTTTGCCTAGATCACTCGTCGGAGGCAATTCAGAAGCACACTGACTCAGGAACATCTGACAGTCCACAGGTTTGCTCACACAACTGTTGAAATGAAAGTATTTGTGACTCTTGGCGTCAGACCAGATCCAGGAAGACCAACCAAAACCAAGACCTTAGCATTCATTGTCATTTTCATTGTCACTATAGCTATCCGCATATTTTTCCATGTCATAGCATCCCTGATTCCAAGAAGCTCACCCGCAATGGTTGGGTCACCACAACCTCCGGAGGAAGGGCCTGTTGCATGTCACATCATGTCGCGCAGTCAAAGGAAATGTGTTGAACCAGGCACCAAAATCAACCCATGCCTCACCCTCAAAGACATCAGGACCGTCATCTGGAGCCTGACGAATTGTCAGATGCACAAGCCCCACAAATTGTAAGTTGGCAAACCCAAACAAAATACAAAACACCAAATCGCATTGGCATGGACCCCACATAGAGCAAACATCAAGTGCAGTGGCACACATCTCTGTGTATTTTGATCCAATTGAGCAGTGCTAGAAACCTTCCATCATTCGGTTGCACCTGTTCAGATGCTATTATTTTTGTAGTAATGTTTCATATCAAACCCAGTAGCAAAACCTGGTAGCAATCAGACTACGAGGTTTTGTTGGCGCTGTCCCGACCCTTGTGCAGGTTTTCCTTCAATCTCGACCAGAAACACCATTTGATTTCGCTCGCACGAACACAGGAAAACACATGACATGTACTGCATCGTGGAAATCCCCCCATACTGCCTATACAAGTCTTTCTCAGCAGAATTCGCCACAGCACCGCTGACACTCTGAATAGCACTCTATATATGTTCAATCGTTTATCATGATATATCATGATGCTCTTTAATTGAGTATAGTACAGTACAGACTTGAATTAAGTGCAGTATAGATACTTAGTGGGCCCTTGAGCTGCACAAGTTCTTCCTAAAGGAACGCCTCGAGGGGCTCCACAGGCAAGTCTTCGTCAAACAGATCATCATCCTCGCGCCACCTCAGGCAAGAAAAGGATTGGGAAGAAAGGAAGAGTAAATTGAGTACATTTTGGAGGAAAATGAATGAAAATGATATGTCTTGTCAAATTTTGTCAAAAAGTTGTTTAAGATTTGTGAAAAATGTTTGTCAAATTTTCTCAAATTGTCAAAAAGCACTGATTGGGTAATCATTCAAAAGTATTCAAAAGTCATGTTCTGATCCAAGGCACTGTCCACGTAGTGCTTCCTCCCAGCTGGTGAGCTCTGAAAAGCCGGCTCCACCGCCTCACACGGCGTTGAGATCCAACCAGGAAGCTCTGCTACTAGGAAGACCAGGAAGATCTGTTGATCTCATTTTTAAAAAAGTAAGGAAATTGTTGGGGGTGTGTCTTTCCTTCGTTGTCTGGCATTGTTGTTTGCCATCTTTTTGATTCGGTTTTGTTGGATTGGTTGAGTGTATGGCCTTTTTCTCCCACATCCATAGAATCGGGGGTACTCAAACTTGGCACTGGCTACCCCGAATCTACTGAAACCCTAGATCGTAGCTGCCCTGTCTAGGTTGAAAACCCCTCAATCTGGCACTTTGCAAAATTAGCAATACCAAGAGATCCTTTGAAGATGTGAGAGATTGCGAGATATTGTGAGATTATTTGTCCAGCCTTTGGCTCCAGTTGCGGTTTCCTCAATGTCAAAGGTTGCAAAAGGAAACCGTAGGAAACCCATTGAAAACATTTAAGAAAGCCATTGAACAAAAATTGAACAAAAATTGAACAAGAACATGCACAGAAAACCCCTCCTCCACTGGAGGCGTGGGGATACAACTATCTTCCGCATCACCACGCCATTGACAGGACGGAAACCTGAAGATTTCCGGGCTACTCGGAGGATACGCAATAAATCGCACTGCAAAGTTTTAGCCACAGAACATCGCACTGTCTGCGTGTTTTTTTTTCAAAAACATGTTGTAACTGCTACAAGACTATGTCCTCCACGGGATGGATGCTTCTGGAAAGTAGAAAGCCATGAGCCTATGACAACGCACGTGTCTTCCTCAACCTTTTGAGACCTTGCTTGGAGTAGTACACTCGTACATTCACAGCATCCATCCTCTCATTTCTTCATATGCATAGCATACTCTCAAAAGAAAACGCAGGACCTTGGCAACTCGTCTGCAGCCCACCCTCAGCTTTTAAAAAGACAACCACTGTCGTGACAAACCCATTCTTCTCAAAAAAAAACATATACATCGTTTTGGCGATATGCGGTGCTGTTGTTGCCAAAGTGAGTGCTGTTTGTTGCTGAGCAACGTTGGTTCTGAGGCGGTCCTCGAAGCCATACGCCACCATCCTTGAGATCAATGCTTCAAATTGACTCCATACGGTCAATACTGACTCATTGAACAGCTATGGCCGGCGACGAACCGTTCACAGGCTCCAGATCCAATCATTCCCAGTCTCAGTAGTCTTAGCGGTCTCAGGCTCCCCGTCCTTCCCGTCCTTCCCGCCCTTCCTGTCCTTCCCTGCACCCTTTCCATCCTCTCCCGTCTCCTCCAGTTCTGCATTCACACCACATTGTTTTCCCATAATCTTCAGATCTTCACCTTGTAACGTGACTGTAAGGTGTACAGGACGAACAATTCAGCGCTTTTCAAGCCGCAACAGACTTGCATCCATTTGGCCCTAAGTCCCTGGCGCAACGAGTTTGACACAGCTTCGCATCGCAAGGACAAACCAGGACCAGGTATGGTTAAAGGCCTAGTTCTGAAACTGTTGGATCTTTTGGGTCCGTCGGGGAGTCTTGCCAAACAGTTTCAGCTGCTTTCAGTGCCAACATCTGATCCAGTCACTATCCAGTCTCCAAACATCCAGTTCGTTTCCAAACCTTTCCAAACCTTGAAGTCTTACTAAGATCTGACAGATCTGACAGATTTCAGCCACGGGCTGCCACAGAGGACGACCTCGAACTGCATCCGCTGGAGCCACTCTCATACGAGCCCCATCAGCAAAGCGGCTGCCAAAAGCCTGAACTCCAAACTGCAATACTCGTATTAGATGTGTTGCACAGTTTGTATAGTAATCATAACATAAATATAATATGTAGTGGGCGTACAAGATTATGCAAGTAAGTATGTGAATATATGTGCACAATGTATGATAAGCATGATGCAGTGTATTGATGCATGCAAATATACATTCGTATGTATGCGTGTATATATATATATACATATAGCATGTACAACTATGTATATATACATATACATGTACATATACATATACATATACATATACATATACATATACATATACATATACATATACATATACATATGCATACATACATACATACAGACAGACAGACAGACATACAGACATACATACATACATACAGCATGTATATGTATAGAGCATGTGTGTATCTATTTTATATATACATAGCATGTGAATATGTGTAGAATATATATATATACATATATATATATATATGTATAGCATGTGTGTGTATATATGTGTGTATAGCATGTATAGCATGTGGATATATATATATATATATATGCATATACATACATATACATAGCATGTGTATATTACATATTTCCTCGGCCTCTTTCTGTGTTGGGGGCCATAGCTACCCAGGATCTATTTGCAGAATACTGGGAACTAGTTGTAGAATCCCAGGATCAATATACAGAATGCTGGGACCTGTGGGGAGGTCAAAGCAGTCAGCCATGTTTCTACAATGAAAAAATTGCTCCATTCCCGATAACCGCAATTGTGTAGTGGAAGGTTGCCACTTGATGGAGCCATGGAACGTGATTCGTCTGGCCTGCTGATGCATGGTGGGACTGAATTATATTTTTGCATGCCCTAATCTTTCGTTGTACTAGAAATGGACGATAACAATCCCAACTTCGGCTGGTTCGGTACCGAATATAGATAGTTCTCAGACCCAGATAGGGTAACGAAGGGTTGGAGACCACACCGGCTCTTCAACCCTTTTCTCGCGTTCCCTCCTGTCTTCTTTTGCGAAAGCCTGTTAACAATCATGACGATTCAGGCTCTCATGCGTGATCTGATTTAATTTGTTTCAATGTGATTAAGGAACTTCAAAAGCGATCATGGGCGTACTGGAAATCAGCGATGGGTCAGTTCGGCCTGAGGTGTTTGTTTCCACACAGCAGCAAATCGTATCAAAGGGCCTCTCAGAACTCACAAAGACTCACTACCATCTACCCATACCTGGGACGTACTGGAATGCGCAGAGTGATGGGTGCAGAGGTAGGGTTGAAATTAGCTGGAATCTGCACTTAATAACTGTTGTTGTTTTTGGCAACTACCCTGCGAGGGCGTCGCGGAGTGTTGCCGTTTTTTGCACATGACATGCCCGTCACAGTGTTGCCCGTTCAGGTAGAACTCGTGCACGTCATGTAGAAGTTGTGCACGTCATGTAGAAGTTTTGCCCGTCTGGTAGAAGTTTTGCCCGTTAGTGAGAAGTTGTGCACGTCAGGTAGAAGTNTCATGTAGAAGTTTTGCCCGTCTGGTAGAAGTTTTGCCCGTTAGTGAGAAGTTGTGCACGTCAGGTAGAAGTTTTGCCCGTCTGGTAGAAGTTTTGCCCGTTAGTGAGAAGTTGTGCACGTCAGGTAGAAGTTTTGCCCGTATGTTAGATGTTGTGCACGAATNGCTGCAAGATCTTCTCTTGCACTTGCACACACACACTTGATGCTACGCTGCAAGATCTTCTCTTGCACTTGCACACACACTTGATGCTACGCTGCAAGACCTTCTCTTGCACTTGCACACACACTTGATACATGCGAAGACTGTGGCAAAAAAAAGTGATGTCGGCGCCCCTACTTGGAACATGAGGTTTGAAAAATTGTACGAAATGCAGGTTTTTTAAGGCGTTGCGCATCAAAANGAACATGAGGTTTGAAAAATTGTACGAAATGCAGGTTTTTTAAGGCGTTGCGCATCAAAAACGCGCGACGCCTGACAGGGGTAGTTCCCTTGTTTTTCCTTTGGCTAGCCTTTTCTTACTCAGGATCATTTTCCCTCTATATATAATATAGTGTATATATAATATATAATATAAATATTCATGATATATATATATATATATTGGAAAAATTCAATATAAATTAAATATTTATATATATATACTGCATTTTCTTGCAAATAGTTCCTGGAAATTTGCAAATAGTTCCTGGAAATTTGCAAATAGTTTCTGCTCCCAAAAGCCAGAATACACAAAGGCCAAATAAAGAGGCCAACGCCGATACAAATGTATATGTATGTATGTATATCGCATGTGTTCTTTTAACATTTGTCCTCGTGGCTGAATGACGCACAAGATGTAGTGTCTTGCTCTTGCAAACTGGTGAAGAGAAACAAAAGAAACAAACATGAGAGGTCCAACGTGGGGCAGATCAATACCAAACACTCCCTCACCACTTACATCAATTCCAATCGAAAAAACAAAAACACAAATCAGAATAGGAAGAGCAAGAGCAAAAGTCCCTCATCATCATCTGGGCCCTTCGCGTCTGAAAGTCTGTCTTCATCTAAGTCTCCCCAAAGCCTCACAGTTATTCTGTGCTCCAAAAGCTAAGCAGCTGTGCAAGCTTTACAATCACACGGACAAATGGGTTCAAAAAGAAACCTGTCCGCTGCAACTGAGTTGGCTGCTGTACCCCATCAATCTCCAGTATGACCTCACCTGCATTGAGCCTAGGTTCTCACATGTTGACCGTAGTCGAATCTGCTAGAATCTGATAGAAACATTAAGAAACTATATATAGTCTTGACTACATGTTTCATGATCTCACATAAATCTCACATAATCAAAGCGCAGCGTGGCGTACCGTGGCGCACCGCTCACCTCAGTTCCTGGCTTCTGACCTGGTGTTTCAAACACCGTCTCGATGAGGAAACCATAAGGATCTGGGGTCAGTTCCAATCCAGCGCCGGTCGCATCAACCTGGACAAAGCAGTATTCAAACAATTCAAACTGCAAACCTGGAAATTGAAGTCTCAAAATGTCTGAAAGTCGAAAAGAGTTCTGGATAAGGCATCTATTCTCTACGGGATGCAAACTGTTCAATGTCTGTGTGTGTGTGTGTGTTTGCGAGTCATTACATAGACATGTTTGTGCGTGTGTGCTGCAGCCCAAAAGATTGACTTCGTGCGTTCATGCAATTTTCCTTGCATTGCTGTTCGAAATGAGCCTGGCACAAGAAATGTGTCTTCATTGCCGTCATCTTCGCAGCGTTAGAAGTGATGACGACAGTGGATAGTAGGTGCAGTATGAATCCCTTCCCCCTGCAACAAAACACCCGCAAACATCCTGGTTTAGTTGAGGGGGTTACTGATAGGGGTGCGAGATTAGTTTTGACATGAGAAACAGAAACGTTCTGCCTTCGTCGCCGCAGCAGCAGCAGCACGAAGTAGCATGGTTCAAACAAGCGGGTATTCGCACACGCGGGAACGGAAAACATTTCGTGAAACACCTGTGTGTTTCGGTGTATCATGAAACACATTTTGGGTTTGTGAGGACAACTATAGCAGTCCGCATTTGCAGATGTTCCAATGCAGTATAGAACAGAGCTGTCCCCGTCCAATTTACTTTCAAGCCAAGCACGGCGTTGGAGTGCGATATTGTTTACACGCGGAAGGTTTCCTTGCTGCGCCAATCTTCGCAACACATGCTGTACCTGCTGCGTCATTTCTGCTTTGAATGAACACTCCGTTCTGGTGATATTGCCTGACTGACTGCGTGAATGACAGAGTTAAAAAATCCATTAGTGAGTTGTTGCGTTGACTTGTGAGATTGGTGGGGGGGAATGCTGTCAGTTTCGAGTGGTCAACTCTTGAACGACGGGACGCTAAGTGAGTTCCTCGGAACGAAGCAATTCTGCGGGACTTCCTCCATTTTCCAAGTTGGCAACAGCAAAAACGAAGCAATTCTGCGAGGCTTCCCTCAAAAATGGAAAGTTGAGGGCAGAGCTGACGGCCTCGTACCAATGCATTTTGCGATTTTTCCATGCCATGTCTCTAAAGTACTGCGCCTGCCACGAAAAAGTGACGCCATGTCATACGAAGTGCTGCACCTGTCACGCAAAATCATCTTGGCAAACCTGGGGATCTGATGCTCAAAACTGACACCCCCCTCAGGAAATCAGCGCCCTGACCTCTTAACATGTTTGCTTGAAGTGTCCCTTGTACTGCGCCTGCCACTAAAAATGCATCTTTGCAGATCCTCTTCAAATGTCCCATGCCTGCCTGCTATCGTTTTTGAAAATGTTACAAAACCCACACGTTTAGCTCACTTTTGACAAGGTGCAGAATCCCTTGCGCCTGCCACACAAAACGAGGTCTGAACCTCCAAAAGTGGTCCGAACCCATCAGTTTTTTACCATGTTCATTTCCAAATATGCTTCGCGCCACAACGGCATGCGCTTTTTCCACATCGCAGCTTCCAAAAGTGGTCCGAGCATGTGGTGTTTTTAACATTCACTTCCAAATGTGCTTCGTGCCACACCGGCGTGCATTTTTTGACATCTCAACTTCCAAAAGTGCTCCGAACATGGTGTGTTTTGACACTTTTCACTTCCAAATGTGCTTCGCGCCACAGCGCCGCACACTTTTTCCACCGCAACTTCCAAAAATGCTCCGAGCATTTTGACTTGCAAATGTGCTTCGCGCCACAACAGCGTGCAATTTTTGATCTCTCATCTGCCCAGATGGCTCCGCGCCCGCCGCTTTAGCCAGCCTACTTTTCGACCCTCCGGAGCCACAAAACATTAGAAAAACACAGTGTTTCGCGACTTTCCCTCTTCTGACTTTCTCCGCATCTCATCTTTTCTCTTCTGACTTTCTCCATCTTCTGACTTTCTTCCTGGCTGCGCTTTTCCATCTGTCCATATTGTCGGAAGTTTGACTTCTAAACTTCCTTCGATAATGATAGATGAGGGGTGCAGAAGAGTCTTGGAGGTTTTTCTCGTGGGGTAAAGACTTCACAGCAGTTCGACACGTTGGTTGAGAAAAAACAGCAGCAGCTGGGAACTATGTTGTCATGTTTGTTGATTCCTTTTACAATCCCAGGCCCTTGCAGAGGCGCTGAGTACATTCCATGCCATGCCATGCCATGCCAGACCAGACCAGACCATCCATCCATACATACATATATACATATCTCCAAAGTAATCTGTTTGCTCACGGATTCACAATCTATATTCGTTGGGGAGAGGAAGTATAGTAGTATAGCGCAGTGAATTCCAAAAAGATTTCAAAAGTGTGGACTGCAAAAGTATAGCTCGTGTAGTGCTGGCTGCGCTCCCCCACCTTGAGATCCTCAAATCTACAGGCCGCAGCATCGCTGAACTCGGCAGCTTCCGCAGCTTTATCACGGTCCGGACGCTCTGGGTCTTCAGCGGCAGAGTCACTCACCGTGTCCTTGCACCGTTCGCCTTGCAGCTGGTGGATGACACTCTGCAGGACCGCCTCCAAGATCAAAAACAGTCCCAAACTTGTAAAAAATATCTGCAGGCAAGCAATTCTTAAGCAAGGCGTGAAGAGAAGCTTCTCTCTCTGTTTCTCTCTCCTGTGCTCCTGTTCTGCAGGATATCCATGGCCTCAGCATGCTTCCGTGTTTCTGGCTCACTTTCCTCGGGTCAAAGGTCATCCGAAGTAGCTCACATGCAACGTTCAAACATCAGGCAGCTCATGCAGCTTCAATCCCCTCCTGCTTGTCCACGCAGTAGAGGTGAGCATGTGCAATATTGTCGGATGCCTTGTCCAAAACATGACAGTCACTACAGATACTTCAGATTTTGAATCTTTTGAAATCTTTAGAAACGTTTGGACGTATTGAAATATATATATATACATATATATATATATATTTATATATATATACGGTGAAATCGTGTGATTTTGTGGACATCTTGAAATCTTCTGAATCTCAGCGGCCTGGCATCTGAATGATGTGCAGCTTGGTCCCTTCTCTCTTCGAGGTGCCATGCAGAACTGCAGCTTCACGGGCTCCTGCCATGTCAGGGCCCTCAAATTTTGCCTCACCATTGATTCTGAACGTTTTGAACGACACAACAAGGCACATCACCATGCTTTAAACGGAGTCATTGACTTTGGTTTGATAGCTATTGATGGCTTGAAGTTGTGTGACTGAGCAGGCAGTTGGGTAAGTGAATGCGGATGCAACGGCCCTCAAAGCCTGTCGCAACAAAGCCAGGACATACTCAACGTGAGATACCTTCCAAAGCCCGTCCAGTCCCTTGAACATGTGAGACACCTTTCAACAGTCTGCAAGACACTCCTTGCAAATTGGATTCTCAGAAGCATACGCGGTTGTGCTCCAATCGTACCCAGCATGGGACATCCTCTGTGAAGACAGCAGGGATGCATCAAAATCTCACAAACAATTCCTGACATCATACATCACACATGAAAGTTTGACATCCCTCTGAGATGTTGACCTCACACGGCGTCTCTCGTGGATATGCCTCTCAAACGTTCAAAGACTTTTCGAAAAAAAAAAAAAAAACATCGATTTATCTCAATCTCAACTACGCCCTCTGAAACGAAGTCACCAACATTCCAAAAGTTCCTTATCCTTTGCTCTGATTGGAGGAAGTGGCTTCAAACCATTGCAAGGATCAAACTGTGCAAGGGATGTTTTCTTGCTGGTTCACCGAACTCCATGTTGACTCAATTTGATTCAGTATGAATCATCGCACAGTATCAGATAGAATACTGACCGCCCTGACTCATCCTCTTCGGAAATTGCAAGTGGAATGACTCTTGACTTTGGGTTCCTTCCTATGTGCATCCTTGCGACGTACCAGGGACACGCATGACATCACAAGTTTTGGCTCGTCCTGGCGCCTTCTCTGGGTGCATCGCCAACGCAGCAAGAATGGCAGTCAAACCTTGATCATTCTAGTTTCTCTGAATCAGTCTCATTATTCACACTAGATATTCCCAGTAGGCCTCAATCGAGTCTCAGTCGCGTCAATCAATGCATTGCAGCTTTTGAAGGGTGTAAGCAGCCTGAGCACATAGCCCCTTTGCTGCACCTCATTGTGCGAAAGGTGAATCTCCTGGACGTGACAGGATGTGAAAATCTGTGTAAACCATGCTGCTGCCTTGTTCGAATTTGGTTTGTCCACTCTGTCGGCTTTGCGACAGGTTTGCTGTCGGTTTGCTGTCAATGGCGCTGACTTAGCACATGCTCCACTTTCAAGCGTCCTCCACAGCTTTCGCTTGATGCCACACCAAGTTCGCAAGCTCTGCACAGGTGTCATCTCCAACCTGGTGAAACAGTTTTTCCCGCCCTGGAACGCCCTGGAAGGCCCTAGCCGGCCACGAATTAACTGGCTCGGCTTAAAATAATCGGTCCAAATAATCCACGATCCGAAGGTCATGCAAGCCTTGTTCTTGTGCAATTTCAGTACTCGCAAACGAAAAGGTCCTGCGAAAAGATTCGACACTGTTCACAGCTGC
The DNA here is from genome assembly GCA_003297045.1 of Symbiodinium sp. clade C Y103. Taxonomy (NCBI): domain Eukaryota; class Dinophyceae; order Suessiales; family Symbiodiniaceae; genus Cladocopium; species Cladocopium sp. clade C. The sequence continues at coordinate 58,622 of BGPT01001661.1, read as the reverse complement.
ACAAGTGATACAAGTGCAACTGTTCCAGTGTAACTATCCGTGTTGCGAAAAAAGTCGCAGCGGCATTGCTCTGTCTCTGTATTGCTCTGTATTGCTCTGTATTGCTCTGATGCTCATGGCGCCTTCGCGGGTGTGCCTGATACTTTGCAGGCCAGAGATGAGACGCGCTCCAGCCTGGCTGATTAAAGGGGCATGAAATGCATTGAAATGTCATGAAGAAAAACGTAGACACTGAGATGATGATTCACCTCAGGCACACGGAAAACAATTTGTGCAAGTGGGACCATGGTCCATGTGTTTGGAATCTGCAGGGTTTTGCAGTTTGCTCAATTTTGAATCCCTCCAGCCTCATCAGTAAGCTCGTTTTCTGAAGCGTCAAGCCTGGATCGAATATCTCTCAAGATCTGACAATATCTGACATCCCAAACTTTTCAAAGCAGGATGTTTTTAAATGATTTTTTTACAGGTCACTGGGTCATTACTGAGTCACTCAGATCGTGGCTCCAACGCAAGCTCCACCCGCGGGTCAACACAACGCGCCTCAACGCACAGAAACGACTCTGAAACGACCAACGTATCGGAAGCGTTCTGAGAACGAGGCCACTTTTTCAAAGCCCGAACAAGAGTTAAGGTGAGTTAAGAATAGCATAGAAATGCAATGAAATGCACAGAATAGCTCAAATAGCAGGAGATGCTCGGGGCTGAACTATAAAGCCCTTGAGAGCAAGGAGCCAGGATGCGACATCTGCATCTCTCATGCCCAAAGCCTCCAGTTGCGTTGAGGTCTGAGATGGGGGAGGTGATCTATATAACTATATATATATATATGTAAACTGTATATATATATATATAAACTATATATATAAACTATATATATATATGGTAGATTATGTATGTGTATATATATATATATACACGCATGATTCTATCATGATCTGACGTGGCCCCAAAGTTGCAAGGTCTGACCGCATAGCAGGGGCTTTGACTGGCTTTGACGGGTTTTGTGGCTTTGGAAGCTTCCCCCCTTGACTCTCCTTCAGGCGCACTGCAAGCGAGCATGTGCCGTAGGTGTGCCTTGGGTGTCCACAGCATTTGCATAATGATCACTTTGACAAACTCAGCATTTGCAAGCCGTTGCCTTCATTGAAATCAAGGGACTGAAGGTTGCAATGGCGATCCCACCATGAAGGCAACGAGTCTTCGGCCTGGGATCGAGGCTTCTTGCGTCCACCCTGTCCATCCTATTCCCAAGTGTTCAAGCTACAATTCGATCAATTCGGGCCTTTGGCGCCTCCATAAAGATGGCACATGGAGAACGTCCAATGGTTGTTTGTTTCACGTCGGCTTTTTGGCTTTGTGTTTCGCTGGGCCATGGTTGGCCTTTGGAGAGTGCTCCTTCCACAACTACATAAAGCTCCTGTACATGAAAATTGTTGCAAAAGCTTGACTTGCCATTTCTTTGATGTTCGATTGCAATTTCATGCTATGGTGTGGGCTGAGCCTCAAGGACACGAAGTGTCAAGGAAGCCGAGAAGTGAAGCAGGAATTCGAAGCAAAGCGAATTCAAAAAAAAATCTCGCAGCACGAAATGCCATGAACAGCCAACGGAATCTTGGGACAACTGCGCCTTGCCCGGTGAGCCGCTGCTTGGAAAGCGGGATTTCAGGTCCAAGCATCCAAAAAATGCCGTGACATCTGGCAATCGGACCTGCAGTGATATTTGATGTTTGAAGACACTGAAGACACAAAATCACAGAAAACACAAAAAGAACTTGGGGCCTGGGGACTGAGTATGTTTTTGACACCTGGAGTTGCTGGAACTCAGCAAACACAGGGACACCAAATCACAACATCTGAAATAAGCTTGTAGCACCATAGACTAGGACGGAAAGCTCACAGCACAAAGCGTACACCAAAAACGGCAAACACGTATGAATCCTGTATGAACCTGAACACGAGCCCTGACGTTTGCTCTGCCCTGTCCTCAGAGGGCCACAGACATCAGAATCCGCATTATCTGTGCATTAAGATTTATGTAAATTAGCCATGCTCAGCCCTTTCCCTGCCTCTTGCTTCCTCAAATTCCTTGCCCCATAATTTCAACAACTTGTGTTTTCTTGACTCTTTTCAGCACAACACTTGGCGACCGCATCCAACTCCCTGTTCGAGAGCACAATGAGCACGCACAAAAACCGCTCGAATGACACTCTAAATGCCCCACAACAGCATCCCGGACTGCCCGGACTGCCCGGGCTGCCTGGACTACCCTGGAGGATCATGATACACTTTTTATTGAAAGAATACAGCCAGTGGCTACAAGTCATCCTCTGCGTTCATGAGCGGTGCTTCGTTGCAGAAGTGGGACCAAAGACATGGTTCTGTTCGTGGCTAGTGTTCCACCACGCGAGATGGTTGCCACTGCAATCTTTAGCCACAGGCCGAGACGAAGCCATTTCAGAAAGCCCAGCGCAAAAGGAGCCACGCTCAATGCATTGAACATATCCTCTTCATTCCTCTTGCAGAAGCCAGCACTCACCACGAACATTGCCCAAAACTTGCGGAATCTCCGATGCTTTCCAAAACCAAGGTTTCTACAGTTTTGTTTCATCTCAAACGGGACGTGAAGCAATAAGACAGCAACAACAAGCTTGGGATAGCTGGCTTCTTGGTCGCATGTTGCACCAGGATGCTGATCTTTTCTTTTAAGTGCTTTTAAACCTCAGACTGGAAATCCACAGGCACCGACCCCAACAAGAAACTTCAAATCACGACAAAGTATGCTCAATTACCTTTGAATGGATGATGTATCCTTCGTGTTGCCCTCTTGTCATATTTTGGAAGGGTCAATATTTGGGTATGTGTTGCTGAGAATGCAGTGCAGTGGAAGGCTCAAGATCTGGGACATAAGTGGTCATAACATGTCAGTACTATATTCATTCATTCTGTTGACATTATCCTATCCACACCAGGACTGTGGTGATGGCATTTTGTGATGGGAAGCCAGCCAAAAGCACAAACTTCACCATGTGTATAAGCGCTAGCTTTCCTACGGGGGCCCCCAAAGGTTCCCTTTCTTTCCGACTTTATGTTCTGTTGGATCCAAACTTGCGCCAAGCTCTGAGAATTCTCTTTAATAAATCTTGTTTCGGGTGATGCCTAATAGTGCTGTGCTTACAGTATCTTACGCGCTGATACTTTTGGTTGTTGTGCTTCAAAAAGTGAAACAACTCCAGATGGCAGCTCCTTTGAACATAGGGATGACACAAGATCGCAAGTACCTCAACGGGTTCTTGCGCAGATTTCAAACGCATCGCCAATTGCAGCACACACAAGTTCACTTTGAAACACAAGTTCACTCCTACTTGCGCATTTTTCTGGTAGTGTTGGAGACAAAACATGCAAAAAGCACTGCAAATAATGATATGTTGCCTCTTCCGTGCGCAAAAACTTTGGTATTCAAAGTACTTTTTAATCATGGCTGCAAAAAGAGTCAAGAAAATAGCGGTGAGTTGTTCATCTTTGACCTTTTGAACTGGCTTCTTTGTGTTCTATTATAAATTTCACTTCTGCTTCTCTCACAAGAAGCTTGTCATTTCGCAAATGTCCACACTAATTTTGAGATATCTTAAGTAAGTTGAATACAAAGTGTTTTTGCGTTCAACTACTGCGAGAGATTCTGCGGTGTGGGCAGCACCTTCATGCGAAGCATGGTGAATAAGCTCTTACAGGGGGCGTTGATTGTTCCTGTTGCTGCGACGGCATGCCAACTTGAACCCCAAAGAATGCCAAGGTTTTCTGAAAGTCATGTCGCAGTTGCTTCAGACCCCGAAACACCATCAAACAAAAACATGGGAAATAAAATTCCAATTGCAAAGAAAAGGACGAGCATTTTGCCGTGGAATGGACGCCTTGTGTGGAGTCCCTGCCGCATCAACATGACCAATGCGAGCAATACGAGCCTGAAGGCCTGCTATTTGGATTGGGCTCGAAGGAGGCCATCACAATGACATGAGTATGACATGAGTGTCTTGGGTTGTCCTCAGAAAATCTGAGGATGCAAACACCATTGATTATTCAACTCCATAGTGTGTATGTGTACATGTATAATGTATATGTTGGTTGCACTGTATACTTCCTAATCTTTGAATGCAGGGAAGTGGATAGTTTCCAATAGGTCCAACTCTGGCCCAATGGCTGGATAAAATGAGCCTTGATGCAAAGAATGCTCATAGATTGAATTTCAGCCTTGGCTACAACTCAACAAGTACTTGCTATGGCAAGTGCACAGGCCCAGTTGGACACTACAAAGGTCGGGCTTGGAAACAAGTCTACACAGTCTAAGTTTGTCTATGTATGTACGTACTGGTTCATTTGTTGATAGTCATGTGACATCAAGTTATATTCTTCGCCTTACGTTAGTCACATCAACTGACGTTATCTCACATCAAATCACGCCAAGTATGCACAAATGTTTGCTTTCCTGATTGAGTGTTGACGTGCGTGTTTGTTTGCAAATGGAACTGGTTCTGCTTCTTTGTACACATGGTCCCGGGCGCAGACTGGTGTGTCTGAATGTCCATGATCTAAATGCTCGTGCATCTGTCTATGGACACACGTATGTTTGTCCAGGTTTCTGCATCAATATAGTGTATGTTTCGGTGCGAATCCTCATAGCATATCTACCTGAGACTTGGGAGAGCAACCAGGTGCTTGCAGCGTACCCGGTCGTGGAATAGTCTGGACCACGATGATAGCAGTCACAATCTATCATAAAAATGTTGGCTACGAAGAAAATAAAGATGCTGACAACAAAGATGATGACGACCTCGATGTGACAATGAGGATGAGGATGACGATGGGGATGTGGGTGGTACGAATGGTCCACAGTTGCTGCTTGTTGCCGGGTGTTTTGGCTTTGAAATTCCTGTTCTGAAATCCATCATGTTTTGGTAAAACAGTTGCTAAATGTTGTTCACAACTCAGCAAAACACACCACCAAAACACCAGAAACCAAAGGATGAGGAGCTGGGTGCTATGGCAACATATGGCAACCACAGGGGGACGGACACAGAATTGGAAGATCTGGAAGATCCAGAAAGTTCCACGGCACCCGACGGCACCCAACGGCACCCAACGGCACCCAACGGCACCCGACCTGGAGCATCTCATGCTGCACGATCAACTGTTGACATGTCGGAAGCTCGATCAGCTTCACCTCGAAACCACACAAAGTCACGGCACAATGAACATTGTACAGGCATTTTACAAACATTGTACAAACATGATGAACGTGTGACAGACCAAAGAAAAGCATCCAGAGCTTCTGGTTGAAGCTGAATTGAAGGCGAATGCATATCCAAGCTCTCCACTGACTTCACACGTTGCTTTTCCTCACCTTGGGAAGAAGCAACAGGCTAAGACGGCTAAGATCCATCATTGATGCCTTGCACACCTTGAGCGTCTTGAGATTTCAAGAGTCTGGCTAAAGGATCCTTTTCGTTCCGGCGCCTGCCAGTCCATTTGCGAATGCTGCAAAGTGCAAAACGAGGTCAAAAAGGAGACTGAAATCATTGCAACTTCATTGCAAAATGCCTTATTGAAGCTTTATCAATCCCTGGATGGATCCCTTAATGGATCCTTATCGTAGCTGCATCGCTTGCATTTGCTCAACTCCGGCTCTGCACCTGCAGCCTTAGGCTAGCAGCCCGCTCGGCATCTCCATCCCCGATGGATATCAAGTTCCTCGGGACTTTTCAAAAAGAAAAGAGCGGTCTTGCATAACATTGCGATATGCTGCGATGCTGCAAGAGAATCACACTGCTCAAGCCGTGAACAACCTATTTGCTGAGCTCTGACTCTAGTTTGCCGACAGAACACAAGTACTGAATCAGCTTTGGACTTGAAAGCTCATTTTAGGAGGGAACTGCAAGAGGCACTAAAATGTAAACTTACAATGCAAGAACAATCTTCTCCTATCATCCACCCGGAATCCACCCCTTCTTCGTTCTCACACTATGTAACTATGTCATACGCATTCCTCGGTACTGGTCTGCATTCGTCATGTAAAAGCTAGAGTAGCAATCGGACACAATGAGGCCTAGGCAATACACCAATACACTGAAGCTGAACACCAAATCTAAATCACATGAAAGCACGTATAAGTGAAGAAGTACGATTTCTACAGCTGTTGTTAGTCCCAGTCCAATCTCAGCTGTACGCATGAACTTTTTGCATTCCCGTCGGAATGTAGAAATCCTCGGCACAAAGGATCAAGTTCTTTGAAGATCTTGGAAGTACAGCGGCCATAAGAACGGCCATAAGAAAGGCCATAAGGCCCATCAAAGGCATCAAATTGACAGCTCTGACAGTGCAACGCCAAGGCGATGCAAAGGACGAGACCCAGAATGCCAAGATGCAACTGCAAAGAACTGCAAAGAATCGCAAAGTGCAAAACAACAAAGTGAAAAGATGGCGGAAGATGCAGCTGCCAAGCCACTTGAAGGTCAGAGGTGCATGCATTGGCTTTGCAAAGATCTGGTAGCTCCGGATCTGAAGAGCAAACTGAAGAAACGAGCACTATATATATATATGTGTATATATATATATAGATATATATAGATATATGTGACATGTAATGTATTTATACTATATATATTTGTGTACATGTGTATGTATACATGCATTATATATATATATACATATACATATACATATATACACAATATCTTATATAGATAAATACGTACGATTAATATGTATACATATATATATATACATGATTCATATGTATATACATGTATGAATTCCCAATGTGTGCTGTTCACAAATTTGGCTTCTGCAATCTTCAACCAACAGCATCTACGCAAGTCTCTTGCATCTCTTGCTCATTTTTGCCTAGACATCTGCTTGAATGGTAGTGGGTCCGCAAGGAGCAGCAAATGCAGCAAATGCTCCCTTATCAATCTCTCTTCCAGGTGAGGAGCACAAGGCCTGCATCTTCCATCAAAAACATCTAAAAAAATGATTAGTCATGAATATACATGGAGATTCATGAAGTCTGACAGGACAACTCCAATCCAAAACGGAACTTGTGCTCCGAAGGAGCAGTGCTGCCCAGTGCCACGGACAAGATCAAGCAAAGAATAGCTACATTGTACGGTGAAGAACCAAGAAGTTCGCTTGGTGCTACATTGAAAAGCCGCGAGAGAATGCTGACTATACATGTGGAGGCATCTTGAAAGGCCTGCACCACAAGTATATACAGGAAACGGTCTTCACGTGTCTTCACGTTGAAGCTGGACCCCCAAGGTCTGCAAAAAAATCGTGCTACAGCGTTCGCTGTGTACAGATTTGCAAACGGAGCAGTTGCTGCACATACCTGCCACATGCTGCAAAATGGTTTGCTTTCACTGTTGCAAATCTGCACTGGCACTGTGCAATGATGGCCGATGCCACGGGCTATCATACTCACTCCCGATGCTGGCCACTGCAAACATTTAAAGCCTGTCGATTTCGGAGAAAACATGTGCTGCGACTTTGCCCAACGTTGCATCATGTGCATGAAAGATCACAATTTTGAGATGCAAATCATCTAGAAGACTGTTGCCAAAATGTTGCCTTCCATCGGCATGAAACTCCCACTTTGCCTTCTACCACTGTGTATACCGGGCGACTGCTTGTAGCCTGAGTCGGATTTCTTGGACTAGAGAGATGAAAGTTGATGAAAGTAATACAACTTTCATGGCCCAGGTGATGGAAGCTATGGAACAGGAACAAACCATGCTTTCTTGTTACTCAACGGGAAGAGAAGTGATCTAGGATGATCTAGGTCTAGCATTTAAGAATGCAATGGAATTGAAACCAATGACGAATTAGCACCTAAGGTGTATCCCAATATCCATGCTTTGGGAGCTACCCAGCTACTTTTCCAGTTATATACCTGAGAGGGGGGGGACGAAAGCCAGCCTCCAAACAAATGCTCAGGCGGCGTTTTTCTCTTTGCGCTGTATGCTCTGTGTGTTGCATCCGAG
>BGPT01001661.1:30822-46708 GCA_003297045.1 Symbiodinium sp. clade C Y103 | reverse complement strand
GAAAAACGAAAATTCCGGGCTCCGGTTTTTTTGCTCTCCCCAGCCAGGCTCTGGCCTCACCTTCCCAAACGGGCCCAAATCAGAGCCTCCCCCCCCCCCACACCCCCCAGATTAGCTTCCCTTCGCTTCGCTTATACCTATACTCAGCCCAGGCCTTCGGCTGGCTTTCGTAACATAGTTTATGTTTTCTGCTAGATCCAAGCACGGTCTACACAAGGTCCACTGTAAATTTTATATATGATCTTCCCAAAGCATGGCCAGAAAAAATGGCACAGCAACTCCTTCTTAGGAGCAGATTCTGGGCAAAGTGCGTGCCTTCCAAACCCTTTGGCAAGATCTCCAGGAATTTGTAGCTCAATGTCGGAAATTCACAAGGAAATTCGCGAATTCTAAAAAAATAGGCCGCTCTAGGCCGCTCTCCAGCGCCGAAGCCCTCTGAGGCCACAGACAGATCTTCCTCAGGACCATGGCTCCACCAGCTGCCCTTTTCCTGGCGAGCTCAAGATCATCCAACTCATCCGAAACTCATCTGATGCTCACAAAGGAACACACAGAGTGTCACACACAGAGTGTGTTACACCTGTCAGGCACTTGGTTCGCTACAATTCCTGTCTGAGCTTTGTCCAGCTAGAAGCTCCTCGAGGGAAATGTTGCAGGAAAGAACGGCAGGAAATCCATGTCCATCGCGTGTACCTGTGCAAATGGTTGGAGAAACTTGCTTCTAAAGGAACAGCGATTGACACTTGTAAAGAAAGAAGCAATGCAAACTCATTGCAGCTCTGGCAAAGCATTCTGGGGGTGATGCTCTTGTTGGAGCATTGTGAGGCAAGGGAGTATATTGACCTGAAGGCAGCTCATGAAGTTGCATGGATCCGGTTTACTTTCCTGCTCTAAGTGGCTGGCTCAGTGTCGGAATCTGGACAATCTGAATCAGGCTGATCCTTCGTCTGAGAATCAGTCTGAATGCACCAACGGGCCAACAAACTACGTCGGACCTACGTGGGACCTCCGTGGGACCTACGTGGGACCTACGCCCACAATCCAGAGCGGTCCTGGTTGCCGACTGGGAGTCGCTCCCTCGGCCTGGCCAAAGCTTCTGCCGAAGGATCAATCGGCCAATGGTTTCTTTGCATTGACTTTGCAGTGCGCACAGTCCACTGAAGTCCACTGCAGTCCACTGCAGTCAAGTCTGATCGCTTTGAAGGGAAGTGATGGAAGTGATCATTGTTGTTCAAGTTTCTTCCATGAATATGTTTTAATATCTCAATTTTCCAACCAGTTTGATTGTCTCAAATGCATTGCTGCACTTTCTGATCCAAGTCACTTGGGAGCAGGCGGAGGCTTTGAAACCTGCAGAGGCTTCAACAGCAAGCAAATGCAAACCATGCCGATCACATGCGGATCATGTTGTTAGAATATGATACAGTATGCAAGTATTGAAATTCCACTCTTCATGTCTACAGTACAGCAGCTTCTTCCACTAAGTCTTGACAAGATGGGCTAGCAAATGTGTTTCTAATCCGATGGGGGCATTGCAGCGGCATTGCAATGGTCTGGAGTTTGACTCAGAACTGCTGAAATTTTGAGAACCCCAGAATACTATAGAATACTCGGGAAAATCTCTCCCAACACTTTCGCATTGCTTTTGTCAATCTTTGTCAGCTCCACCTCTTGGATCTTTGAAAAAATCACGGCCGACTTCGCAAGTTGATCCAGAGCCTCAGCGCGCCAGGCCAGGTTGGCGGCTTGGCGGCTTGGCAGCGGCCAAGCTTGCGCACAAGCCGTGAAAAGGACTGGTCCAAAGATCCAAAGAAGGAGCTCAAACCCGTTGCAACCCGTTGCAACCCGTTGCAACGCATCTAAAAGAAGCTCTGCGCTCAGCTACCACGCTCCCACCACGCTCCCATCACGCTCCCACCACGCTCCCAAACTTGGGAGCTCGGCCTTTCCGTCCAACTTCTCCAACTTCTCCAACTCCAGCTTCAACTTGCCAGGCTTGCCAGGCTTGCCAGGCTTGCCAGGCTTGCCAGGCTTGCCAGGCTTGCCAGAGTCAGCTTCTATGTGCCTCGGGTCTTGTCACGATGCCTTGAGAAAGAAACCAAGTGCCAATCTGTATAATTATGTCACACATGCTATCTTCCAAGAACGACACTCTGGGCGCAGCAAACTCCGAGTGAAGTAGTCCATAGAAGTCCAACCTGCACCAAGAAAGAAATACATTAGCTTCAGTTTTCATTGATTCCACTTTTATATAGTCACGCTATAGTTACTTATAGATTTGAATGAGATGGGTTTTTCAGATGTTGCGAGTGAATGTATTGACATCCACCCATTCCCAACCAAGTGGCGTCACAGGCTCTACCCGGGCCGCAAAAGCATCTGCTCTGTGTTCAGCTCTGGGGAGTGCCTTGGTCCCTACAAAAGCGTGTTCAGTCCTTGCTGCCTTGACTGCATTCAAAATTGGTGTCAATCCCTAGCCTGTACCAGGCTTGGCTATGGCAAGTTTTGAGGCTGATTTATCCGTGCTGCTGACATGAAGGGATTCCAATGTGCTCCAATAATACCAAAGGCAGAGAGGCTCTCTACATTAGATCCTATGGATCTTGAGCCAACAACAGCGCAATGATCTACAGCGTCCAGGCATGAACACACACACACACATGCATGTACAGAGAGAGAGATAGATAGATAGATAGATAGATAGATAGATAGATAGATAGATAGCTAGATAGATAGATCGATCGATCGATCGATCGATCGATTGGTAGACAGATAGGTGGATAGATAGACAGAAAGACAGCCAGATAGATAGACAGAAAGACAGCCAGATAGATAGACAGATTGATAGATTGATAGATAGACAGACATGATAGAATGATACAAATATAGAATGATAGAATGATAGAATAGATTAGACTAGATGAGACTAGATTAGACTCGATAGGATTGATTGGATTGATTGGATTAGATGGGACTGATTGGATAGGTTGGATAGAATAGATAGACTAGATAGACTAGATAGCTTTTATGCATAGATTCGATAGATGACATAAACTAGCTGGATTCGATTCGATGCATTATGTAGATTGGATAAATTGGGTAGACTAGATAGATTTGATAGTATAGGATAGATACAGGTAGGATAGGATAGATTAGACAGGATAGGATAGACTAGATAGGATAGAGAGATAGAGAGTCAGAGCCATAGATATATAAATATAGTGAAAGATATGTATAAATGCAGGTGCATGAATGAAAGACGCTTGAGCAACCTGACAGGTTCAGCGAGAAGAGTCGAGAAAAAGGCGCAAGGACTCAAGGAAGCATACCAAGAGAAGGCTGGCCTGCTGCAAGATCTGTGGCATGAAAATCTGACAGGACTGATCAACCTGTCACACGGAACAGGTTGATACAGAGTGAAGATGCCTGGACATGCTTGGATGCGCTTGGACAAACACTCACCAATTGAATCAACTGTACAGAGAAACTGTTGGAATGGTCTGCGGGTGTCTGGGGGTGTCTGGAGGCTCCAGCCCAACCAGGTGCGCTATTGGTGATGATGACTACCGTGCCCATCCTGATCCAAGAGATCCACTGAGATCCGCTGAGATCCGCTGAGATCCACTGAAGTCTGGAGGTCCACTGTGCATTCGCACGTCATTCCGAGTCATGTCGAGTGATGTCGAGTCATTCCGATGTCGAGTCATTCCGATTTCGAGTCCAAGCTTCGAAGCAGCCAGCTGCAATGTCTGCGCTGCTGCCTAAAAGGAAGAACTCTTGGATACGGCAGCAATGAACATCTGTACAAAATATTCACAAAAACATGGATAAAATGTTTGATAAACTGTTTGGTAAAAGGCACCATTCCAAAAGCCACTGAGCTCAAGACAGAAGAAAGGCTTGCAAGTTGTCTTTGGACCTCTGGCCTCAAAGGGCCACCTGGAGATTCCAATCAAACATCAGTGACGTTTTTGAAATGCTGCACTGATAATCCCTGCAAATCATTGCCATATTCTTTTACCTCGTTCTTGCTTCTCTGTACTGCTGGCCCGCACCACCAGCAAGAGCATGAATGCGCTCCAGCCACGACCTCGGCCAACTCCTGTCACACCCTGTCACAGTCTTGACATTTCCGAAAATGATCCTGGCAAACGTTTGAGGCGTAGTCGTGGGAAGGATAGTGTCATCCCAATCGAAGACGAGGCAAGTCTCCTGCAGGCGGACTGCTGGTTGCTGTTTCAAGCACATTCTGAAGAATGTTGCACTTTGCCACCGACTGCAACAAGGTCACAGGAGTCTGTCTATCCCGCACTGAACATCACAAGGAGCCAACAGCAGTGTTGATGACGATGATGATAGTGGTCATTGTGATCGTGATGATAGTGATAATGTAATGATCATAATTATCATAATGATGATGATGACTGTGACGATGATGATAACGATGCTGCACTGACGATGACAGCAGCGATAGCGGCAACACCACGGGTTCCAATGCGCGCACATTTTGACAAGGTTTTGGCGCCACCGCAAACGTGAGCCTAAAAGTTCCTTCACCTGAAAACTAGACGACAGATGGCTCGAGAGCGCAGAGGAGCATAGTCAGAGGTGTAAGTATGAACATCTTATAGCATGAAACATAAATCTAGAAAAATATGATAAAGCCAAAAAGAAGAAAAATATCACAGATGCTTTTGCACACAAACCGTTTTACACACAGACCCTTTTACACACAGCAATTTTACACACAAACACTTTGACACACAGACGTTTTTACACACACAGAGACGTTTTTTTCACACAGACCCTTTTACACACAGACGCTTTTACACACAAACGCTTTTACACAGAGACGCTTTTACCACAGACGTTTTTACGCACAAACACTTTTACACACAAACAGTTTTACACATAAACACTTTTACACACAGAATTTTTACACACAGACCCTTTTGCAAACAGAGGCTTTTACACACAGACCTTTTTTCACACAGAAGTTCTTACACACAGACGTTTTTACACACACAGACGCTTTTCACACAAACGCTTCTACACACAGACGTTTTTACACACAGACCCTTTTACACACAAACACTTTTACACGCAAGCGCTTTTACACACAAACATCTTTCCACAGAGACACTTTTACACACAAACCCTTTTCGCACACAGAAGTTTTTACACACAGACCCATTTACACACAGACACTTTTACACACAAACACTTTTACACGCAGACGCTTTTACACGCAAACCCTCCTTCACGCAGAAGCTTTTACACGCAGACGCTTTTACACACAGACCCCTTTAGGCACAAACACTTTTACACACAGACACTTTTACACACAGACCTTTTACACACAGACCCTTTTGCAAAAAGAGGCTTTTACACACAGACCCTTTTACACACAGAAGTTTTTACACACACACACACAAACGCTTTTACACACAGACGTTTTCACACACAGGCCCATTTACACACAAACACTTTTACACGCAAGCGCTTTTACACACAAACATCTTTCCACAGAGACCGTCAGTGCCCTGACCATCCGTGGACAGTTGCAATGCCGAGCACTGCCACAGACAAAAAAGCCAAAGACAAATTCCTGGAACGATCGAACAATCTTTGATTTTTCGGTTGAACAAAGAGTCAGTAAGAGACCGTCTCAAAGACCGTCAGTTTCATCTCCTGCTTCAGTGATGGGGATGGCGGCCTGGGAGCGGTCGACTCACCACCCTCATGGTCCTGACACTTGCAATGAACTCTGCAAGGAGCGCAGAGTTGAGACGACAGGAATAGCAAAGACAGATTGCAACAAGTTGCAACAAATTGCAACACATTGCAATACCTTGCCACACATTGCAACACAGTGCCACTGCAAAGTGCAAGACTTGCAACTCATGCGTCGTTGTTATGACTGTTATGGTTTCAAATATTGTTTCAATTCATTTCAAATCTTGTTTCTTGCTCTGCCTTCTCCCTGTTCGCATATGGGCTCCGTTCGCCACCCACGGCATCCATCAGGAGTGGCCCAACAGGCAATAGGTCCACTCTTGGGCCACAAATCACACAGCCAAGCTTAGTCAGCTCTGTAAGCCTTTGTCAACCTTTGTGAAAACAGGTTTTTGTTCGTCCAGTGTTCTTGGGAACATTCTGGCGTGGAACTTGTGTTTTCTCATGTTTTCTCTAGCTTTACCACAGTACGCCTCCAATCAGTTAAGATTTGAATGGTAAGGAAATATCATCTACAAAGTGTCACTTGAAAGCGCATTTGCACCAACGTGGAGCCCACATAGCACAAGGGAACTGGTTTGCCTTGACCTGCAACTTGGTTGCAAGGTGTTGCAGGTTCTTTTTTTGTTGATCGTGGCTCTGGCGATGGAGAAATGGAGAAATTGCATTCTGGGTAGCATGCTTGCAACATTTGCCACCCAAGGCACCCATTGCAGCAGCAACACCATACCACCCAAGCCAATGCCCCAGTGGTACCCGGTGGTACCCAGCGCAAAGATCAGCAAGTGTTGGCAACAACCCTGAAATTGCAATGTGGCACCCATGGCAACGGGGAAACCTGCTATGAAAAGATCTGCACTGCCAACGCTGGAAAACAGAGAATAAGTGAATCTCGTCTCTTTTTGCACATAATTTTGCCAATAGGCAGAGGTTTCTGAGGGATGTGTGCATCCTGGTCTCTGTTGCTGCGTGCATCATTAACTTAGCAGGGCCTCTACGACCCCGCACGTCAAAATCTTGAGAGACTGCGCATAGGCAGCATCAAAATCATCATAATCTCAGACCGATTGCAATCAAGTGCAAGATGGACAGCCCGTCGAAATTCTTCTGAGCTACCACATGAAACCATTAGCTCTGATATCAGCTAGGTTTTACCCAGCATGTGAAATTGCATTCTAGAGTCTCTAGAGATCTTCCTTCTCTTCTTTGGCATCCTCGTCCTCATCATCCTTGTCTTCCTCCTCAGGTTCCTCCTCATCCTCAGGCACTTCGATCTCCTTGAGGGGAGCATCTGGATTCACACCAAGCTCCTTGGACATGAGTTTGTACACATGACTCACTAGGGATGATGGGTCTGCAATCTCAAAGCCAGACTCAATCAGGGCTGTCTGGAAGAGCACTTCAGCTGTCTTGCTGGCTGCCTCATCGCTCTCACTTGCCTTCACTTTGGCCAGGAGATCGATGATCACGGGATGATTTGCGTTAATCTCCAGGGTCTTTCGGCCAGCCATCATGGACAGCTGCTCCTTGTTCTGGAAAGCCTGCGACTTCATGACCTTCTCCTGCTGTGCAGAGTAGCCGAACTGGGAAGTCACCACCACAACTGGAGATTCTGTGAGCCTCTTGGAGACTTCCACCTTTTCAACCTTAACGCCAGCCTCCTTCATGGCACCACTCTCAGTGAGGTCGGTCAACTTCTTTTTCCACCAATCAGTCAAAGGCTTGTACATGTCCTTGATCTTGGTGAATCGTTTCTTCTCCTCTTCGGTCTCATCCAGCTTGACATCTGCCTTCTGGATAGACACGAACTTCTTGCCCTCGTAGTCGGCAAGCTTCTGCAGGCATGGCTCANCACCCGACATGTAGTAGATGCTCTCCTGGCTCTCCTGCATTCGGTCCAAGTACTTGTCCAAACTCACCTCCTTGCCCTCAGACTTGGTGGTGTAGAATCTCAAAAGCTTGGACAGCTTGGAGCGGTTGGAGTCATCCTCATAGCAACCCATCTTCAAGTTCTTGTTGAACTCCTTCCAGAACTTGGTCCACAAGCCCTCCTCGTCTTTTTTCTCCTTCTTTTCCTCCTTCTCGTCCTTCTCTTCACTTTCTTCCTCTTCATCATCGCCGCCAGACTCTTCGTCCTTGGCCAGCTTCTTCATCAGCTCCAAAACTTTTCGTACAAGTTTCTTGGAAATCACCTTCATGATCTTGTTCTGCTGCAGCTGCTCCCGAGACACGTTCAGTGGCAAATCATCGGAGTCTACAACACCACGCACGAAGTTCAAGTACCGAGGCAAGAGCTCATCGAACTTCTCCGCAACCAAGACTCGGCGAACAAAGAGTTTCACTTCGGATTTTTTGGTCCAGTAATTGTCCATCATGTCAAATGGAGCCTTCTTGGGCAAGAAAAGAATCGACTTGAACTCGATCTCGCCCTCCGCATTGAAGTGGGTGTACGCCAAAGGATCCAAGTAGTCCTTGGAGATGCTCTTGTAGAACTCGTTGTACTCTTCCTCGGTCACATCCTCCTTGGCTCGGAGCCAGATGGCCTTCTGANGATGCTCTTGTAGAACTCGTTGTACTCTTCCTCGGTCACATCCTCCTTGGCTCGGAGCCAGATGGCCTTCTGAGTGTTCACCTGCTCCCACTCGAAGACGGTCTTCTTCTTTGGTTTCTTGTCTTCCTCATCCTTCTCCTCTTCATCCTTGGTCTCCACATCGTCCTTTTGCTCTTCATCCTCATCCTCTTTGTCATCATCATCGTCTTCTTCAGCCTCAACATCAACCTCCTTTTTCACCTTGACGTAGATGGGAAACTGGATGAACTGAGAGTACTTCTTGGCACTGTCCTTCAACTTGTCCTCCGACAAGTAGTCGTGGGCATCCTCTTTGAGATGAAGAGTCACACGAGTGCCTCGGCCCAAGGTGTTGCCTCTTGGGTCATCGACAACAGTGAAGGAGGCATCAGCCGAAGATTCCCAAACATGTTGCACGGGGTCATCGTTGCATTTGGAGGTCACGGAGACTTTATCTGCAACCAAGAAGGCACTGTAGAAACCGACACCGAACTGACCAATCAAATTGGCATCTCCACCTTCAGCCATTGCTTCCAAGAAGTTGGTGGTACCAGACTTTGCCACTGTGCCAAGGTTGTTGATCAAGTCGGCCTTGGACATTCCAATGCCGGTGTCGATGATGGAAATGGTCTTTGCATCAGCATCATGTTCAATCTTGACCTCAAGATCCTTGGTGTCTCCCAGGAAGGTCTCATCCTGCACACTGTGGAAGCGAGCCTTTTCCAAAGCATCTGCTGCATTGGAGATCAGTTCTCGCAAGAAGACTTGCTTGTCAGTGTACAAGGAGTTGATAATGATGTCCATCAAACGATTCACCTCTGCTTGGAACTCGTGTTTCTCGGAAGATTCAGCCATCTTGGCCCGGTCTCCATCACTGAAACCATCAATGACCTTCTCTGGATCAGCCTCCGTGCTTTCAGCTTTGAGTCCTGAAAAATGTTCAAGTTCACAAACAATGCACGAAAAGACCAATGGGGAAGTAAAAACAACACAGCTGCAATTGCAAAAATGGAATACAAACTGGAAATGGACCACCGCGAATTGCCGACATGAATGAAACTGTCCTACCAGCAGGACGGCCACTACTGTGCAGACCCGGAACATTCTGACCTCAGAACAAATCTAATTTGAATGGCCAAAAAACACGTTGATCATAGCACAATTACGTTCAATCTAGTCCAGAATCTCTGGAATCCCCAAAATCTCGCAATCCCAACAAATCGCATCAAGTACCACCACAAAGCACTTGGCAGCCTGTCGGGGTTTGCGAAGATGCCGGATCAACTTTGGAGCGACCCTTGAAATTTCAAAATCTGCGTAGTTGAAACCCAGAAAAACATGTTTTTGATTGCAACAAAACAATTGAATATGAAGCAGTTGCCAATGAGAAAATGAAAGATGGCATGTGTTCACCCGTTTTCATGCAATAATACTTGCAACCCAAAAACCAAAACCCACATTTGCAGCATGCTCATGGGAAATGATTCAAAGATATTCAAACATGTTTTCAATATACGATTTTGACAATCTGGAACATTTCCATCCATGTTTTTTGCACGCGGTATCACGTTCGCACGAGAACGTGACAGCAAAACAGTTTTTTGTAATACTTGCGATTGTGTTTTAGTTTTCAGGTTCCTTACCATTTCCAGGTTTTGGGTTTGTTGCCACACACTTCAAAATTGCAACCATGAAATCATGAAACGAAAAACAATGTGCGCATATTGGCACACAATGACAGGTAAAATTGCAAAACAGATTTATTTCGAAAGCGGCGAATTAAAACATTCACACAGCCGCCATGAGTGAGTTCCAAAGTCTTAAAAACGTTTCTGACCAAAAATGCGACCATTATGCAATGCCAATTTTTTACCACGGCAAAACCATGCCGTTTTTGCATGCGCGTTCTGACGTTGCAATACCCATGCTGCATGTGCTAGATTCGTTGGATTTCGCTGCGCGTGCCCTGTTTGGATTGTGTTGGACAACATCTCATCAATTTTGGCCAACACATGCACTAACATACGTATATACACGCGTTGTAAACAAAAAGTCGATTTGCCCGTTTCACTGCGCCCGAAATCAACCCTAATTCCATCTATATGTTTGTGATTGTCTTTGATTGTTTGGCTGACACGGCAAGTTTGCAAGTCTCACTTTTGAAAATAATTCATCAATGATGGAAGTTTGCAACTTTGTTGGTACGATAATGCTCTGTTTGAAACCAAAGCACAAAAGGCAGTTCACCCTTGATACCATGTGTGCATTGGAACACGAAACGGAACAAATTTTTCCCACCCACCATAATCGCTTGAGCAGCCACAAAATACCACAGCGAAATCTAAAAACAAGGCAGCCCACTTCTGTTTCCCATTCGGTTGTTTCAGCCACCAGTCAATGGCGCGTCGTCCTTGCGCAGAGGTTCGCGCCTGACAGATCCAAATGCATCTGATAGGAGCAGGTATTGCGCAAATGACAACCGGGGCGGTAAGCCAGCAGGTGAAAACATGTACTGAACATGGGTGGGTGTGATGGCTACCATGTCACACAGCATCTTGGCCAAACTTTTTGCACTCTGCAAGTTTTGCCGTCTTTCTTTACATTTCTGCCGCACTTGCCGCAGGCTGCTTTCTCAGCCTTCGCGTCGTCTTTCTTGGTGAATTTGAAACCCCCTTAACAGTCTATTCTGAATTCTCAGCCTTCCACAAGTTGTTGTAAATATACATATATTTACTTCTCACAACCCCAGTGCAAGCGGCATGCAACTCTGACACAGGTACAAGTACACTCAGTTTCACTCGGATCACGCCCCTTTTTCTTTCAATGGGGATAATGCGTCGTAAGTCTGACCACTGACAACTTCGTGTCCACGGTCGCGGCATCTAGGCCAGGGATAGGCCACTATGCAGAAGAAGATCCAAAATTGTCAAAACTGCAGCTGATAGTTGATGACTTCAAGTGAGGCCGAGCAGATCAGGCAAGGCCATGGGATACCTGTGGGATTTCTCAAGTCCATCAGCTGTTGCACTCGACACTGACCTCAGCCCCCATGACCTCGATACACATCGATTGTAGGAAGCCGGCTCGTGCGTCGAAGATACGAATGTAGTGCTTGACGAAGTCCAAGCACAACGTGCCACCTCTGTTCCTCGAAGTGTGTGATGGCCACTCGGATCTGTCTGGCTGCTTCATACAAGGCCAAGGAGGCATCACGGTGATCATCTCCTCCAAAGGCCTCAGCCAGCAGTGAGATCTGGTGGTGCTGGTCATGGAGACAGGTCAACATGGCCTCCACCTCTGAGAGCGGCCCCAAGAACACTTGGAACGATTGATCGTCAACGAACGGGTTCGCACGGCTCATGGGGTCAGTGGAGATCTGAAAAAGGAAAAAGGATGTCTCTGAAGAAGCACTTGCTTCAAAAGTGCACGTGCACTGTGATCTTGTGAACTTGCTCCAAGACTTACTTGAATGACAATGGCACTTGCCAAGGGGGGGAAATGTAGCACATGGGTAGGGATGCAACATTTCAATGAAAAATTGACTTCAACACAGTTGACACCTACCTGAGATGATCATGGAATTGCAAGTTGAAACTTCATGACAATCCATGAACCTGTCAACATGTGTTGTCCCGCTGTGTCCCATGACGACAGCTAGAGCAGAAAAAGGGCATGCGTAAGAATTCAGCATGTGTGTACATGTCCCAAAATGTGAATGGATACTCACTGAAATCATGTCACTTGCAACGTTTTCTCACATGAAAACTCTAGGGGTTTTAGAAGTATTATACAATCATGTTCCATGAGTCTGATCTTACTTCTCACAACCCCAGTGCAAGTGGCATGCAACTCTGACACAGGTACAAGTACACTCAGCTTCACTCGGATCACGCCCCTTTTTCTTTCAATGGGGATAATGCGTCGAAAGTCTGACCACTGACAACTTCGTGTCCACGGTCGCGGCATCACCCCTGTTTCTGGACCGTTGCATTCCATAATGTGTGTATATCACACCTTGACCTCTCTACCCCTTCGTAGGACAGGACTTCCTCTCGAGACAGGCGGTCTGCAGGATTACTTTGGCTGGGCACTCGCTCCAGCCACACTTGCATCTGAAGCTCTTCTTCAATCTCAAACACTGCCCTCAGAATTGAGCTGCTACTGGAATTTTGAAACCAGCATTTGAGGAACGAGCCTCGCACCGGTTCACTGTCTCTAAACACGACCACTCTGGCCTCCTGCAGAAAGGATTTGAACAGCTTGGTTCCCACCAACAATCCAAGCGCCTCTAATTCCTGGATAGCTGTCTTCTGTCCTTGGCTTAGGACGTCGTCCAACATTGCCCCTGTGACTTCTTCGCTGAAGCATCCCAAGCAATGCCCTGTAGAAGAAAAAAGGACTCCCCCAATTCCAGAAAATCCACCAGGCTCAAAAGATGCGCCCACGTACAAATGTACGTAGTCAGACAACTTCCCGGACACTCGTCTCGGGACATTCATGAGCACCTGCTCTCTGATGGCCGAAAGTGATGTCTTGACCGACTCTGTCAACACTCGTTTGCCTGACTTGATGTGATCAGACAGCCGTCTGAGATTGTGTCTGACGGAGCTACCAAAGAGCTGGGCGCTGGCAAACTGAAGCCTTCCCCTGAGCCTTTCGGCTTGCTTGCGCGTCAGCTGACCCTCTTCCAGGATTCTGTCTAGATCAGCCACTATTTCAGCTGAGCGGTCTTCAGTGTTGGCCACAGTGGCAGTAGCAAACTTCGAGCTTCGCAGGTCCAACTTTACACCAAGAACCTTGCATACTGAGTCAAAATCTATCAACTTTTCCATCGACAATCGCCAGCCCAAAGTGGAGAGAAAAGGAAAGTTTTTACCATGCTCGTGTTCCTCTGTGAGGCTCAGTAAGTCGTCGGAATAACTTGACCAAGTAGTTTTCAACAATGCTGTTCCAACTTTCCACAGGGTTAGTGACAAGCGCAGAAAGGATGTAACCGAGGCGATTGACCCAAACGGTAAAACCTTTTGCTGATAGATTTGAGGTCCTTGACTTAACTTGCCGGATCGTATACTACCAAGAAAGAGTCATTTTCAAAGGCATGGCCCGACAAGGGCAACTGCTTATATGCATCACTGAGATCCCAACACTTAGCCCGTAGGCCCAACTTCCTACCCTTATCAAGGGAGCAGCGCATCCACAGACGGACCATTGCGGCGATGTGGTCAACTGTGTGCACCGTTACCCCTTTTGTTTGAGTCACGGAAGAATTGACGAGTGAAGACTTATATAGCGACGGACTGAAACTTAGAATGCTGACCAGTTTTCCAAATTTGTTATCCCGGAACTTAGAATGCGTGCTTTTATGCCTGTTTTTGACACAATTTAGAATGCCGGGCCGCATTTTCAGGGTAAACATGCTAAGTTCAGTCCGTCGATGCATCAAACCACAGTACTGCCACACAAAATGAACATTCTATCTAGAAGAGGTATGCTAAGTTCTCTCTGTACGGGTTTTTTTTCCTCCATAAGGGTGCCCAAAAAACCTGTAAAAGACAAATAACACTTTTTTAAGCACATACGCAACGAAAAGTCCAATTTACTGCATATTTACAGGGTTTTGTGAAGATTATATGTCCAGATTGACAGAAGACAGGCGCACTGTTTTTCCCTCAAATGATGCTGATTTTGCTTACCCCCCTACGGGTGAAACTCTCCTGGGACAGATAAAAAAAAGACCGCGGAGAAGAGCAACTTAGAATGTCTGCCCCGTGGGTGTATATATATTATATACGTGTGTGTGTGTTAAAACTCAAAGTCAATCAAAATGAATGAAAATAAATGACAATAAAAGAAAATGAATGAAAATGAATCAAAATACACTAAACTCAAAAAAATCAAAATGAAGCAAAATGAATCAAAATGAATCAAACTGAATGAAAATAAACGAAAACGAATCAAAATGAATGAAAATGAATGAACATGAATCAAAATGAATCAAAATGAATAAAAATGCATGAAGATGAATCAAAATGAATCAAAATGGATGAAAATGAATCAAAATGAACTAAAATAAATCAAAATACATTGAAATGGACGAAAATAAGAGCGCCAGACTGAAACTTAGAATGTCGTTTTGGAACCGGCAGGGTTTAAAAAAAGTCGTCATTCATTTTCATTCGTTTTCATTCGTTTTCATCCATTTTCATTCATTTTGATTCATTTTGATTCATGTTGATTAATTTTGATTCATTTTGATTCATTTTCATCCATTCTCATTCAGCTTCGTTCATTTTGATTCATTTTGATTCATTTTGATTCATTTTAAGTCATTTTGATTCATTTTGGTTCATTTTGGTTCATTTAGATTCATTTTAATTCCTTTTGATTCACTTTGATTCATTTTGATTCATTTTGATTCATGTTGATTCAGGTTCATTCATTTTCATGGGGTCACCAATTGCTTGTTGGTAGACGAAGGCACCAGCCGGCGTCTTAGGCTGGCCCCGAAGGGGCCAGCCTGAGTCCCCAGCAATTTCCCAAATTTAGAACCAACTATGAAATTTGATTTGTCAAAAAAATCATTGAAATTGACCGTGGCATGCGAAAGTTGCCAACATTCTAAGTTGCTATTCGCCGGCGTCGTGGAACATCTGTTCCAGGAGAGTTTCACATTTAGAAGGGATAGAAAATCAACATCATTTTAGGGAAAAACATTATGCCCGTCTTGCGGTGGTTTGGACATTGTATGTTCACAAAACCATGTAAATATGCAGTAAATTGGACTTTTCGTTGCATATGTGCTTAAAAAAGTGTTTTTTTTCTTTTTGTTGCTTTTTGGGCGCCCTTATGGAAGAAAAAAACCGTGCAGAGAGAACTTAGCATACCTCTTCTAGATAGAATGTTCATTTTGTGTGGCAGTACTGTGGTTTGATGCATCGACGGACTGAAACTTAGAATGTTCATCTTGAAAATGTGGCAAGCATTGTAAGTTTAGTCAAAAATAGGCCAAAAAACACGCATTCAAAGTTCCGGGATAAAAGTTTTGNTTGTAAGTTTAGTCAAAAATAGGCCAAAAAACACGCATTCAAAGTTCCGGGATAAAAGTTTTGGAAAACTGGTCAGCATTCTAAGTTTCAGTCCGTCGCAAACATCAAAATGAAGCAAAGTGAATCAAAATGAATCAAAATAAATCAAAATGAATAAAAATGAATAAAAATGAATGAAAATGACTCAAAACGAATGAAAATGAATGAAAATGAATCAAACTGAATGAAAATGGTAAAAAATTAATCAGACTGAACGAAAATGAATCGAAATGAATCAAAATGAATGAAAATAAACGAAAATAAATCAACTAGACGACGGATGGCCCGAGAGCGAAAAGGAATTTTATGGGATCTGTAAGTGTGACGATCGTAAAGCATGAAACATGATCAATGTATTGGTGCATATCGATATGAGATGATGTAAAGATATCGTTGAATGCGTGTTGAATGGAGGATGTGTTTACATCAGTTCTTTTGCACGCGAAAGATGTGAAATAACGTGTATGCGAAGATATGAAGATGTGAATGTGTAACA
>BGPT01001661.1:18507-30606 GCA_003297045.1 Symbiodinium sp. clade C Y103 | reverse complement strand
CTGCATCACATGATTTTTCCAAAGCAGCCTCTGCCTGTGGGATGTAACGCCCACTATGGCAGCCAATAACTTCTTGACATCTCTGACAGTTTTGCCATCATAAGGCTCACTCATCATATGTGTCTTTCTTTATCTATTGATAATTGCATCAATAGACCCCGGTCATCACAAAGAGAATACCAAGAGCAGCAAAGTCGTTCGAAAATTGTAAGTGGCATGTCGACTCATACCGGAAGCATCCATACTGCATCATTCCCAATGAGGCAATGATTTGGTTATGTCACCAGTGAAAAAGGTACCCCCCCCAGCGGAGGTAAGAACCAGAGGTGAAAAACCTCATGTATGTAGGTCATAACTGCAACTTACACCTCATCCTCCGAAGAAGTCGAGCTAGGGGAGGATCCACTCACCGAGCATAGTAAGCCCAAGATGATCTCCT
The DNA here is from genome assembly GCA_003297045.1 of Symbiodinium sp. clade C Y103. NCBI lineage: Eukaryota > Dinophyceae > Suessiales > Symbiodiniaceae > Cladocopium > Cladocopium sp. clade C. The sequence continues at coordinate 30,167 of BGPT01001661.1, read as the reverse complement.
CACCCTTGCTCTTGGCTACCACAGAATCATCATTAAGCCCAGAAAGTGCTTGAAAGCGCTTGAGAGCTTTGGCCTCCAGGTGCTTGGACACGCGAGGGAGAGAGCCGTGCTCAATCTCAACCTCAAGCGATACACCTGGCGCAGCCGGGGGCGCTATTTCCACCCATAATGTACAGCGTAAACCGCACACCCCAAATGGACGTGGAGACGGAACCCAAAAAAGTCACCCAAGATGATCACCAATCAATCCAAGAGAGACCAACTCATGATGCCCCCATAGGTTCCCGGTATGGAGACCGATTCGACGAAATTGGATCAATAGTGCGGCAGCACTATCTGTAGCGCCCCAGTCAAGGAGATTGTGCCCTTGTCTGGAGATAAGGCGACGCATACCTGCGAAAATCCAACAGGAACTACAACCACTAGCCGCGCTTGCGCTGTTCACGCTTGGGCCCTAACGCTTCGCGTCGCGTGCGCATACCCTGGGGTCGGCCGCCACCGCGTCGAGCGTATAAAAACCAAAAAAACCACCCAAACAACGGCTTCACTGCAAGCACAGGTTTCTTTCACACACAAACGACGAAAAGTCGGCTGCTGTTTGGTTCAGCTATGTTAGCTGCTGTGCACATGCAAAGCTCTTGCGACATCCTTCAGCCAGTCCGTCTGCAGAAACGAAAAATCATCATCCCTCACCACATTCACATGCATCAAACCGATGCATATGCAAAGTTGTTCACAGCCTCAAACTCATTGTTGGAAAAGTTTCACAAACAAAACGTCAGCATCCAAAAACCCTTGTTGGCCATTTCAAGCATGAATTCATTTGAGCACCAAATGAATTCTTCTCAACTATTTCCATCTTCTCCAAAACCATGTTCACAAAGCACATGCACTGAAAACAACTGGGTTGAGCGGCAGCAAGTTGAAAAACGCAGCATTTCCGAAAAAGTTGTTTTCCACAAATCATACCTCAACCGTTGTTGGCAACTTCCACAAACTCATCCTCGAAAACGCANGTTTTCCACAAATCATACCTCAACCGTTGTTGGCAACTTCCACAAACTCATCCTCGAAAACGCAGGTTTGCAAAAACATGCAAAACATCCACATCTATACTCAAAACCCACTTTCACCACATCATTCTGCATCATAGCATGCACCTTGCACAACTGTACATGTTGTAGCACCAAAAGAGATGACAAATCCGCAGTTCCACACAAATCGTGGCATCATAGTGGATACTTTCATACCCCCTTTTGCCGCGATTTCCAAAAGACCAGCGCGTCAAAGTCAAGGACGTAGCATATGTATCTTGTCAAGTCATCCAGAAGACATGCACACGAAGTCACAAATTCCAGATGTCACCAAGTACCTGTGTACGTGAATTAAATTATAAAAGCCGTGGCCTCAAACTGTCTCTCATGCAGTTGTCCACTTCCAGCTCATTGCAAAACCGTTGAATTGCATTCCAGCATCATCCATAAGATTTAAATCCAGCACTGCAGTCCAANGCAGTTGTCCACTTCCAGCTCATTGCAAAACCGTTGAATTGCATTCCAGCATCATCCATAAGATTTAAATCCAGCACTGCAGTCCAACCATCCATGCAACGTAGAAAACACTGTGGCCCAACATGCATTTATCACAAGCCAGTATCATGCAGCCAATCATCCACCAGTTTCAGCTCATTGCCCTTCAGGATCGGCAAAGTTCAAGGTGGACATTCATTACATTCAGGTTTATATCCCATACAAGTGGATATAAAAAACCCAAAGCAAACAGCAACATATATATACATGTATATTNGAAACATCGCCAAACGACGCAACTGGAAAACAACGTTTAAATCCAAAACATAACTCTTTAATTCTTTCACTTTCAATTCCCCACCGTGGCTTCTCTCGCGCTTGATTATATTTCACCCTTTTCATTGCTGGATAATTGTAAACGCATCAGCATCAGATCTCTGCATGGAAACAGTTGTCAATGGCTCAAACACCCCTTACCTCAGGTAGAGGAGTGTGCACGGTGAAAATTGATGCTCAGTGAGCAGAAAAGCCCATCAGGCTATGACAGTAGAAAGGTACCTAAAGATCATTGAAATGATCTGCAGCTGAATTTGGCACCTACCGGATGTGGTATCCTGGATGGATACGTTCAGTCGCTATGCTATTGGCAGCTCGGATGCAACCCCAAGGAACGGATGCAGCTCATCAAATGAGCGTTGGAGCCATCACCAGAGATGGCTGTCGAATGCCGAGGCTGAAAAGGCAGTTGATGAATTAGCACTAGACAAACGGTAATGTACATGAAATGCATTGCAGGAGAACTAAAAAGGCTAAAGGAGAAGCCCAAAAGAGGTGTGGTGGGGGGGTAAAAAATTTGTTAAAGCAACAAGCATTGAATGTAATGAATGCCACCTTGAGCCAAAATGTAGTGGTCATTACATATAATGAAGTGCCCCCTACAAACATCACTGAANAGCATTGAATGTAATGAATGCCACCTTGAGCCAAAATGTAGTGGTCATTACATATAATGAAGTGCCCCCTACAAACATCACTGAACAAGTACAGTTAAAGTTCAAGGTGGACATTCATTACATTCAGGTTTATATCCCATACAAGTGGATATAAAAAACCCAAAGCAAACAGCAACATATATATACATGTATATTNAAAGTTCAAGGTGGACATTCATTACATTCAGGTTTATATCCCATACAAGTGGATATAAAAAACCCAAAGCAAACAGCAACATATATATACATGTATATTCATATACATATATATATATATTATGTTTCTAATCATACGCCGCCAATACGCCGGTTCGAAACATCGCCAAACGACGCAACTGGAAAACAACGTTTAAATCCAAAACATAACTCTTTAATTCTTTCACTTTCAATTCCCCACCGTGGCTTCTCTCGCNGAAACATCGCCAAACGACGCAACTGGAAAACAACGTTTAAATCCAAAACATAACTCTTTAATTCTTTCACTTTCAATTCCCCACCGTGGCTTCTCTCGCACTTGATTATATTTCACCTTTTTCATTGCTGGATAATTGTAAACGCATCAGCATCAGATCTCTGCATGGAAACAGTTGTCAATGGCTCAAACACCCCTAATGTAAACTATTGACAACTCACTTGATGGATAAGAACGCCAAACAACCCCCACAAACAAGTGTTATTATCCAGCAATGAAAAGGACTCATGAAGGCAATTGCCAAGGAATCCAGGCATCGGACGGAACTAATGTCGGTGCACGTGACAAGTTCCAAAGCGAATCCAAGGTCAAATGAAAACGGTCGGACATCAAGAAATGGCATGGTGGATCTCCCTGGCCATTCCACCTGCTCAATGCGTCGGCTTGAACATTGTCATGACCTGCTATGTGGGAAATCTCAACTTCCATATGGGAAGAAGAGATCATGACGCAAAGTTTCTCAAGAAAAAGGGCAAGTGGCATGGTGGTGGTAAATAAACGATTTGACACCGCTTCTGCACCTGTATTGTCAGAAAGTGTGGGTACTCGGATTGGAATGCGAGCACCCGGATATGAATGCATGGCGATGTATACCAGAGCAATCTGAGCCAGAGTTTCTAATGAGGAAATATCCTTCTGAAGGTCTTCATGAACTGGAATTTGCAAAGCATTGAAATCAGCATAGGAAATAATCAGGCTAAACCAGGAACATTTGCCAGAGGGGAAGAAAATGGCCCCCCCAATGCCGCTTGATTGACCTGAAGCACACGCATCAGCGACGCAAAGGCCTGGCCATGTCGGTTTGGGCCACATGGATCGAACCGGTGAAAGACGATCCAGCCATTGTAAATATGATTTCAAAATACGGTGAGATGCTTGAGAGAGCTTGCGCTTGGAAGATTGAGGATCTCGAACTCGAAGCCAAATGCGTTTATCCGACAAAGCACAACTGCGTAAATCAGAAACAGAATGAACTGGTTGGTGTCGAACTTGAATCAAATGGCCATTCATCGGGATGGCAGTATACCGTGGTTTGGATGTGAACACCAAGTTGTCTGAAAGGCAATGAACCACCTCTTCCCAGTTTCCTGGATCCACGGAATACTGAGAAGCAGGAATCGAGTGCAAGTCTCTATATAAATACTGCAGCCAAATACGCATCTCTGGCCACAATTGGGTGACCCACAATGCCAGACCCAGGAAACGTTCCAAGGTTTTCTTAGAGCATGTGCTAGAAGACAACAGTTTGCGAATCAACTCCAAAAGCTTGACTCGTTTCGTGTCTGGAAGTGTCACATAGCCTGCACTCAGGTTGAACGACCAACCAATCCAGACTATGGTGGCACCCAACTCACACTTCTTCCAAGAGATGGGAAGGCCTACTAAAAGGCACAAAATGGCGATCACTGATGCGCTCAAACCCAGGATTTTTGTTTCTTGGAGCCATAAAAGGTCATCCACATACAAGAAGGATGCATGCGGTAAATAACACATCCTGTGAAAAAGACGCTGGAAAATACCCCCAAGTCTCGACCAAAAATGAGCTGACACCACAGCCCCAAAGGGACAATTCTTGTAGTAGTATATTGTCCCTTGAAACTGGAAACAGAGATAGCCACGATACTTCGGATGAACTGCAACCTGTTTGTGCGCACTGCGCACATCAAAAGAAACGCCAGACAAATGATGATTGGACTGTCGAAGTGGGTAAGCTCGAAGCACGTCCCTCGCTGTCGGCAGGGTCGCCTTCTCAGGAACCTTGCTCTGGGGATTGACTCCACAAATAGTAGAGTCAAGCACTAAACGTGGAGGTCTGGTGTCGCTTAATGCCAAGCCTAATTTGCCAACTGCAATGCCATGTTCAAAGAATTGTTGCGCTGCAGCCATATCCCCAGGAAAGACCTCTACCCATCCAGCTGCGACCTCCTTGTCAATCAGTTGCTTGACCGTGTCAGGGTCGTCCTCCGCTGAACTCCAGTTGGTGTGATGAACTGTCAAGAGTGGAGGATAAAAATCATCCTGCTGCACTTGTAATGGGAAACACTTCGATGGGGCAATATCCTCATGGATGCCCAAAGGAACTCCTTCGATCAAATAAGGGAATAGAGCTGTATCAGGATCGTCCATGCATGAACTCAGTTGTTGTAAGATGAACAAACTCAAATTTTGATCGGACGGAATTGTCCAGTTGGGCACCACACCCTGCGCCAGCAGAAACTCATCGATGAAGGCACGAAAAGGAGTCAATTGTTCCATAGTAAAAGGCGGGGAATCCGACCGCTCCAAAAATGATCTCATCAAGACTTGATCGAGACGAAGATGAAGAATTTGATTGGAAAAGTTTTTCCGCAAGGTTTGAAAGCAGTCTGAAAAACGATGCGAAGCACTCCAATCCGCCTGAGATGCAAACCCAGCTCCATCTTGGCGAGGGAAAGGAGGATCAGTCAAACTCTTCATGGGTAAAAAACCGGATATATTGTCCAGAGTCATCTCAAGATGATGCACTGAAAGCAGTGGAATCACCACCTGAGCGAAAGCTGTGGCCAACTGTTCCGGGTACTCCGCAGTCTCTCTGCTCAAATCCGCCCACACCGTTCGGCGGTGTAGGGCGTGCCTACAGGGTGCAACAGCCGATAGAATCTCCAAAATTATAGTCCCGCTATAATAAGCTTGCCTGGGGGGGGGGGGGCCCTTACGAAAATTTGCACCGGCACTTTTTGGACCTATGTTGCCCCTATGTTGCAACATTTTCAACTGTTTTCGGCCTATATCGGCCAATACTTGAAAAAACGAAAAAATGTCGTAAAATACAGTGTTTTTTGCCGTTTTTCGGCGTCGTCATNATTTTCGCAAGATATGGGGCAAGTTCCGGCCAGTACTTGAAAAACTTAAAAACCATGGTAAAACAAAGGGTTTTTGCTGTTTTTTTGAATCGTCATGCGAACCAAAAACATGCTGCGGTGTGGGCGGATACCCCACGCGAAGCGGGGTGAATATTGACCTGAAGGTAACTTTGCACCAGCGATTTGCTGATGAGTACCTGGAGCATGACCACAAGTGCAAGCCAATTGTGCCATCGCCAAAAAAGTAGAAGCAAACATCCATGTTTTTTGCCAATCTTTGCCGTAGCCACAGGCCGCAATGGATACACAAACGCAAGACTCTTGCTGAATGTATTGCTGCACCAATGGTTCTTCCCAACTCATCGCCGAACTTGGCTGTTCGAGGTGACCATGTCCACCAGAAGAAATAACGAGACGTAAGCAATGGATGCAACGTTCCAACATAAGATTGCTCTCCTGAACCCGGAGGAGTTGGGCGCTCGAGATGTCAGGCAGCCCTTGCAAATGTTCTGGGGACCTCAAAGCAGGTGGGCCCCCAGGCTTCAGTTTGAGCCTGGAATACTCCGAACAACTCGGAGAAGCGCCGGCATACCCGACAATGCCGGAAGCACAAACTCTCAGTAAGCACTCATAGCTGTGATCGTCCAATAAATTGTCAGTTGAATGAATTAAGACATCAAATCTCAAAAAATCCCCCTGCAAGGCTTGTATCGCTGAAGACAAAGGTGAATGAACTCCACAACAAATATCGAGAAAAATTCTATACCGTGCTGAAGGCCAATCTGACTGACCTGAATGAGCTGCCCACGCTGTTTGCATGGGTGGTGAATCCAAAGGTGAAATCTGCACCTCCGATTGGGGAGGGGGAGTGAGAATCTGCGGGTTTTCCTCGGTAGCCGAAGCCGCTGATACTGGTCCTTGCACTTTTGCAGGAGATGAAACTGGTGAAGCCTCAAAAGGCGGAGGTGAAATCTCATTGGCGTCGGCCCCTGATATCAAAAAGTCACTACCGGTAATGCACCGATCCTCAAATGGTCAGTGCGGAGTCTTCTCATGCATCAGGGCACCGTGTTGCTTGCCACATGCGCCATCTCCCACTGGGTAAGCACAACCATGATAAAACTTGCAACCATCTCCCAATGTACATTTGCCTGACTGATATCGCATGCAGAGTTGCCGCTTTTCACCCTTCACTGTTGCTTCTGTCAACCATTGCACACGAGTTGACTTGCCTGTGGATTTTCCTTGCTTACCTTGACCCTTGCTGTAAGGACCTGGCCGAGAACCACTGCTAGAGCCCTTGCCCTGGAAATTGTCGGACCTAAAAGGAGTTGATACCTTCGGTAGTTTGGGTCGAGGTTGCAGCAATGACGTCATGTCAGCACGAATATGAGTGATTTCATACAAAGCATCGTCCCAACTCCAGTCACGCTCCACCACAAGGTCAATGACTGTCGTCATGAGGGCCTTGTCAGCAGCTTGGGCCTCGAGGATGGTCGGCCCACGGAGCCCTGTATCGGAATCAAACCTTTGAGTCATCATCGAGAGAAACTTCAAATAGTACCCCTTTAATGATGACAAATGTGCAACTTCGGCCATGGCCATGGCAAAGGAGAAGGTTTCAAACATCTGCCGCAATCCATGCATTCCCATGGTCCCATTTGACCCTTCAATGGCCGGAGGCTCATCAAGTAACATGGCATGAAGGTGCAGACCTTCCGCCTTCGCCATCTTGGTGGTCTTGGCTGCTGTTATCTCGTTGCTCTTGGCTGTAGACAAGCGAAACTTCCAAGGAATCCACTTGAAATCTGATTTACTTTTCTGGTGCACAACCATGGATAAAAGGCGAAGGCTAGGAGAATTCTCAGGCAACAAAATCTCCGCAGGATAGTTCTTTCTGAAAGTCGCTTTCAATTGACTGACATTCGTGCTAGTCAGCTTGGGAGCAAAGGTTTCACTCCAGGATCCGGACGGAGCCACTGGAGCTGCGTCATGTGCTGATGACCCCTCAGCTGGCGAAGGTTGAGAGGCCTGCTGGCAACGTGTCCACGCCAATTTCAAGGATGCTTTCTGCAAAGGATTCAAAGGCTCTTCAAAAATCTCTGCCATCACTTTATCAAATTCTGACATGTCTGAAGCACAAAGCGCAAAATGATCTGCTGTCCAGCCATCATTCATCAGCTGATCCACATGTTGTGGGCTCACATTGGCTGCCACCAATATCTCAGACAGAGGCATGGCAGCGAAGATGAGGCAGGCTAAACTTCAGAAAGCAATGAAACAACATCTGTGGGAATTTGAATGGATATATGCGATGGAAACATGATTATCTTGGGGAATGATGCAACGGCGGTCAACGACTCTGAAAGTAAAAACCTGATACACCTGAAAGGGGGGATCACATGTGAATCATGAGATAACATGCAATGTCCAAAACTGAAGCAAAGCGGAAACCAGCAAAGCATGCGACCTGTGCTGGAGTCAGAGCATCTGACACGCTATTGAGCCATGGATATCACAGATAACACAAATTAAAGGCATACTCAATGCCCCACTGCTCAAGATGGACCATCGGTCAATGGATGAAACCTGCCCTGGGTTGCTGCAAAGGATACGCCAACAACAACCAATAAAAAGCAAACCACATGGAATGGAACGCTGATGATGCGCTGGCATCAATGTCTTGCTGCACCACTCAAGTGCAAAACAATGCAAAATAGCTCCCTCTCAGGAAGATGAAATGAATCAACTCATGTTGAAATGCAATCGAATGGTCAGCCCCGCTCAGGGAATACGCAGTCAGTCTTTTGCTCAAGCACGCAAGTCCGATGCAAAGTGAAAACTGAAAGCAACAGTGGGAAAGGTCAAATCATTGAGCTCCCACGACTGACCAACCCTTACGGCATCCAGGGTGGCCGCAAAGCATCTGAGTCTTTTCCAACTGTAAATCCTGCACAGCAGAAACTTTGGAGACGTCCAAAAAACGACCGCACGCTGTCTGAATCACCTCAGAGGCCCCACGAGGAATGCGAGCCATCATCACATGCCATGTCTTCCTATGGAGGACTCCCTCCACCTCATCTGCAGGGCCATCCGAGGTCACGCGAGAAGCTGGTGGCTGACGTGGGCGACATGATGAAGATGAGGATGAATCTGAATCTGCAGAACCTGAATCTGATGAAGATGAAGCGGCCAATTCTTGCACATCTGGCTGAGGCAACGGCGGACCTGAATCACCAACGTCCAGTGTGGGTTTGTTGAACTGCAGAAACAACCAAACATGAGCAGGAGCTGATTTGTGAAATCTCTCCAATTTGAATGTTGGTTCTTCCAACGGCTGCTGCCCTCCACGGGACAATGGCGTCACTGGCCGCCAACCCCCATGCACTGATTGCACTATAGCTTGCTGAAGCTTCAAAGCTCCATGAACATCGTCCCGACTGTAGAGACGTGTGGGTGAGTTGCGAGATTGATGTTTCCCTTGAAGTCTTTTATGTTCGTCTGACAAATCCAATTGGGTCCCCCATGAAATCAACGTGGATTTCAAGCCATGGATGGTGTATGATTTGGGTGCCGCACCAATCGACAATGGGGAACTCTTCCAAGGCAATGTCAGATAGCGACGCATGAAGTACAGGCTTTCTGCATAACTCATGGGTTGCAAAGGAGTACGCACTCCATGCTCACTAAAGCTTGGAATCATGAAATCCACTGTATCAACTGCATGAGATGCAAGCAGACTATCCAAAGCGACCAAAAACTTGAATAGCCAGGTGAACGAACTGGTTGATAGGAAGCCTGAAGAAATCAAACCAAATGGGGTCCCGGCCGCACTCGTCTTGGTGCGCCAAGCTAGGCCGCGAAGAACTCGACCATCCCAATGCAATGATGAGGGCGCTGTCCTTTGCATGTCAGCGAAACGTAAACCTGAAAACAGGAGAAACAAGAAAGAACCCAGGATGACAATCTCTGCCGTGGAAGTTTCTCTCACAAGAATGTGCCGTTCAAACTGTGAGAGAATGTACAAACTGTAGGGCAAACTCTCTTTGCGATCATGCGGAACTTTGCTCTGAAACGAAGAGATCATGGACCCAAATGCCACGCCAAATCCTTCGATCTGCAGCTGTTTGAATCCCCAACGAATTGCTTTAATCAACATAGAAGGGGAAGCCATAGACTCTTCGGAAGCTTTGGACAATTTCCCAGCAAGCAAAAGATCCGCCAACTGCATTTCAGTCAATGTGTGCAGGTCTATCCGCATGTCTGAGAGCAAGGCGTGAAAGTTCTGCAAAGCTGAAAGGTACTTCAACAAAGTAGACACTGCAAAGTTGTTCAAAAGCCGTGCATGATGCTGGTCACGATATTGACTGGTATCAAGTTGCTGGAGCAATGGAGAATACTGCAAGTAAATGGACACCACAATATGCCACAACGACATGACTAAGTTGCAGTCGGATGCACACCTAGCTCGAATAGCAGCCGAGGCATGGGCTGACCCTTGAGGTACGGCACCCTGATGCGCCGACTTACGTTTGATTCCCTTGGTCTCAGAACGCACTGGAAAATCCCTGAGTGGCTCATCTGGCAACAAGTCTGGAGTGGTGTCCAACTGCAAGCTACGTGGAACCCCTTTAGATGAAGCTGGAGGTGCCAAACCTGGATGATTCGGAGTATCATGATGGAATCTCATCTGAGGTCTCTCTGGAGCAGCTAAACCAACTGAACAAGACTCCAACTGCACATGATTGGAAGTCCGAGGCTGAGACACATGATGTTTGTACTGAGGAGCGGCCAGTGGTGCTGATTTGCACTGAGGGCGCAGCTGAGAAACAACTGGTGAAGCATTACCATGAGGAACTAACTCATCATCTGCAACAAGAGATCAGTCATCCACAGTGTCACCGTCAGCATCAAAACTGAAAACAGATAAATCCATGAAGCTGGAAATCACCACTGGTCAACGCAACTGACTCGGCTCCAACGCAGAAAAGGCCACAACAGCCCGGGCTCAACCATGCACCGACTACGGCTCAAAGCGAATGCTGTGGTCTGAAAAAATCACCCCTGAAAAATGTTGTGGACATGTGGAAAATGCACACTTGAAAGCAACCTGAAAAAGCTCTGGAAATTGACCTACAACACTGCTAGAAGTCTGCCGCCCAAGAGAGTGAAAGCAAAGCAACTGCATGAAAAACGCTGAATTCAAAGCACATGACAGAAACAGCTATTTAAAAAAATTGTTAAAGCAACAAGCATTGAATGTAATGAATGCCACCTTGAGCCAAAATGTAGTGGTCATTACATATAATGAAGTGCCCCCTACAAACATCACTGAACTTCTGTAGGATTTGCCAGCATCGAGGAAAGCATCCATGCGCACATGCAAGCACCAAGCGGCAAGGTCAGGTGCCTGTGAGCGCGGGCAAGCGGTCACCATCTTTCGATACTTCCCTATGAGCTTTTTGGCATACTTGGCAGCATCAGGGTCCCGGCGGAAGACCATCTTCGTGAATTCAAGGAATGTAATCTTCTGAGCCCGATACTTCGGCATCGTGATGATGGTGCGGCTCCACTGTTCGGTGGAGTGGACCCACGCAGGCTTTGGGATCGCCAAGTCAACCTTGTCCAGATCCACAAGCACATCAGAGTCCTCCCAACTGGGTCCCCACTTGAAGGTTGATGGAAGACCAGCTGAATAGTTTGGAAACCACGGAGGGGAGTCTTTGGTCTCAGAGACCACAGAAAATTCCTCCCACTCATCCAACAGATCGGCCCTGTCAACACCATCCATGCGCCTCTTCGAAGCATCCGTCATTGCCGCAGG
>BGPT01001660.1:94524-141823 GCA_003297045.1 Symbiodinium sp. clade C Y103 | reverse complement strand
ACCGTAGATGGACGAAATATTCAACCCCCTTGTATCCGATACAACCCCCTCGCCCCCAAAGTTCAATGTTAATGTAACCCGAAGTGCGTTAGCCCGAATGGACGAAACAAGTCAAACCCCCAACATCACTTTTGTTAACAAGCGCGCTGAAACATTGAGATTTGGGGGTGCGGGGGTTCAACATCGTCTGTGTTGCAGGGTTTGAATATTTTGTCCATCTACTGCAGAAGAGGCATTCCGGTAAAGAAGTAGCCCAGATAAGAGGCCGCTCAGAGAAGAAGTAGCTGAGAGAAGAGGTACCTCAGCGAAGAGGTGTCTCAGTGAAGAAGTAGCTCAACAAAGAGGTCGCTCACGCATCCATGTGTTCATTCATTCCTTTGTTCTTTCATTGATTCATTCAATCATTCACTCATTGATCTAGTCATTTAATCACTCATTCATTGATCTATTCACTCAATCATTGATTCATTCATTCATTCCTTCCTTCATGCATTCATTCATGCATTTCTTCATGCATGCATGCAGTCAGTTCAGTCATACATGCATGCATTCATTCATGCACTCATTCATTCATTCCCTCGATCGTTCTTGCATTCATCAAATCATGCACTCATTTGTTGCTTCCTTCCTTTCTCCCTTATTTCATTCATTTTTCATCAATGCATGCATGCATTCATTCAGTCATTCATTCATTCGTTCAATCGTACCTTCATTCGTGCTGTCTCATGCCTTCATGCATCCATGCAGTAATTTACGCATTCATACATTGATTCCTTCACCACTCATTCAGTAATTATTCACTCACTCACCCACGCATTCATTCATTCACTCACTCGCTCATGAATTCATTCGTTCAATCGTTCATTCAGTCATGCATCCATGCACTCATGCACTTCTGCCTTCGTACATCCATGCATTCATTTGTTCATTCATTCATTCATTCCTTCATTCCTTTCTTCCTTCCTTCCTTCCTTCCTTCATTCATTCATTCATTCATTCCAAGTCTTTCATTCGTTCATTCATTCATTCATTCATTCGTTCGTTCGTTCATTCATTCATTCATTCATTCATTCATTCCAATTCTTTCCTTCATTCTTTCCTTCATTCATTCTTTCATTCATACATTCAGTCAGTCAGTCAGTCAGTCAGTCAGTCCTTCATGCGCTCATGAATTTATTCGTTCGATCGTACTTTCATTCATTCGCAACCACTTGCTCAGTCGTTGGTACCCTCAAACCCCACAAAATTGCATTGCTTTGCATCTCAGAAACATTCCCATAGGCCATTGATTTCTTTTGATTTCTTATAGCCACACTGTTTTTTCTCGAAACTTCCGCCCCAGCAAGGCCGGGCACCATTGGTTTGTAAATGGGTTCATTGGTTCACCATAGTTTGCCCACTTGTAAGTAGAGGCAGTCGGGTTAGTACTGGATTACGGGTACTTATAGCGGGGGTTGTAGCTAGTTATAACCCACCTAATTGGGATGAACCGTGGAGTTTCGGCTGGGAAGATCGTTCCGTGTCATGACTTCTGCCCAGGACTGCCAAAAGTTTCTAGATGACTTCCTGTCAAAGCCGACCACCGAGCTACCCGGTTGGGTTCGCAATTTGAAGCGTCTCTTCAGGAAGGATTGTGGCTTGGTTGTTTTTTCCTTTTATGTTTTTTGTATGCAGCGTTTCTATTTCCAACAGTGGGATATACTTATAGAATGGGCTAGCGCCCTGGTGCCGCCGACCCCCCTTATTTGGGGGGTCCTGGAATCATTCAGCAACAGTGACCAACAAAAATCCACCAGCGGTTTGGCTCAAACTGCAACCAAAACGGCTTTGTTCTTTTGACAATGGGTTTTGCTTGCGTATAATTATGTGATCCGGCAGTTTCGAAAGCGTATAGAAGCTAGTTTGGAGCCAATAAAGCCCAAGCCGGAGGCGCCAGGGGCCAGCAAAGCCAATGCCAAGTGTTTTGCCGCAGGCGCTCGCAGCGACTGGCAAGCCCCAAGAAAGCCCCAAGCCGGGACCCCAGAGGCCAGCAAAGCCAAAGCCAAGTGTTTTGCCGCCAGCCCTGCCGAGGCCGGTGGCTCGCAGCGACTGGCAAGGCTGCCCTGCAGGCAGGTCTGGCTTCAGCAGCTTTGCAGCCTGGCAGGTCTGGCTTAAAGCCTTGCAAGAGCCATGAAGCTGCAGGGAAGCCTTTCAAGGCTGCCATCCGGCAGTTTCGAAAGCGTATAGAAGCTAGTTTGGAGCCAAGAAAGCCAAAGCCGGAGGCCCCAACAGGCCAGCAAAGCCAAAGCCAAGTGTTTTGCCGCAGGTCTGGCTTCCAGCAGCTTTGCAGCCACTGGCAGGTCTGGCTTAAAGCCTTGCAAGAGCCATGAAGCTGCAGGGAAGCCTTTCAAGGCTGCCATCCGGCAGTTTCGAAAGCTAGTTTGGGGCCAAGAAAGCCAAAGCCAGAGGCTCCAGGGGCCACCAAAGCCAAAGCCAAAGCCAAGTGTTTTGCCGCAGGCCCTCGCAGCGACTGGCAAGCCAGTCTGTGCAGCCAGTGGCAGGTCTGGCTTAAAGCCTTGCAAGAGCCATGACGCTGCAGGGAAGCCTTTCAAGCCTTCCCTGCAGCGTTGCCATCCGGCAGTTTCGAAAGCGTATAGAAGCAGGTTTGGCCAAGAAAGTCAAGCCGGAGGCCCCAACAGGCCAGCAAAGCCAAAGCCAAGTGTTTTGCAGCAGGCCCTGCCGAGGCTGCAGGCTCGCAGCGACTGGGAAGCCTACCCTGCAGACAGGTCTGGCTTCCAGCAGCTGGGAGGAAGCCGCCGAGGCAGGCTCGCAGCGACTGGGAAGCAGGTCTGGCTTAAAGCCTTGCAAGAGCCATGAAGCTGCACGCTCGCAGCGACTGGCAAGCCCCAAGAAAGCCCAAGCCGGGAGCCCAGAGGCCAGCAAAGCCAAAGCCAAGTGTTTTGCCGCAGACCTCTGGCAAGCCAGTCTTTGCAGCCAGTGGCAGGTCTGGCTTAAATAAAGCGCAGGGGGCCTGTCAAGCCTGCCTTCCGGCAGTTTCGAAAGCGTATAGAGAAGCTGGTTTGGGGCCAAGCCGGAGGGCCCAGAGGCCAGCAAAGCCAAAGCCAAGTGTTTTGCAGCAGGACTGGCAAGCCAGTCTTTGCAGCCAGTGGCAGGTCTGGCCTCAAGCCTTGCAAGAGCCATGACGCTGCAGGGAAGCCTTTCAAGGCTGCCATCCGGCAGTTTCGAAAGCGTATAGAAGTTAGTTTGGGCCAAGAAAGTCAAGCCAGAGGCCCTATATGTGCCAGCAAAGCCAAAGCCCAGTGTTTTGCAGCAGGCCTGCGCAGCAACTGGCAAGCCAGTCTTTGCAGCCATTGGCAGGTCTGGCTTAAAGCCTTGCAAGAACCCTGCCGAGGCCGCAGGCTCACAGCGACTGACAAGCCTACCCTGCAGGCAGGTCTGGCGCCCAGCAGCCTTGCAGCCACTGGCAGGTCTGGCTTAAAGCCTTGCAAGAGCCATGAAGCTGCAGGGAGCCTTTCAAGGCTGCCATCCGGCAGTTTCGAACGCGTATAGAGGTTAGTTTGGGGCCGAGAAAGCCCAAGCCGGAGGGTCCAGGGGCCAGCAAAGCCAAAGCCAAGTATTCTTGCCGCAGGCCCCTTAAAGCCTTGCAACCATGAAGCTGCAGGGAAGCCTTTCAAGGCTGCCATCCGGCTGGTTTGAAAGCGTATGGAAGCTAGTTTGGGGCCAAGAAAGCCCAAGCCAGGCTCCAGGGGCCAGCAAAGCCAAAGCCAAGTGTTTTGCCGCAGGCCAGGATTTGAAGTTGTCCCGCGTACCATGAATTCTGTCGTCCCGAAGGCCTTAAAATTGTGGTATTTGTTGATATGTGCGGTGTAATGATATGCTGATTGTTTGTGGCAATGTTTCGTCCTTCCCGAACCAGAGGTCATGGACGTCTTGACGCACACCCTATGTTTTTCCGTGGGATCTGCGTGCGCGTTTTATAGTTTAACAGGGGTGGAGTATTTGATCCCCTATTGAAGATCTTCAATGAGTGCAATAGTTGAACAGGGGAGGGAGGTTTGATCCCCTATTGAAGATCTGCAATGAGTGTAAAAGTTGAACAGGGGGTGGGAGAATTGATCCATTTTGATACCTTATTCTTGAAGGTCTTCAATGAGTGTAATAGCTTAACGGGGGAGGGAGGTTTGATCCCCTGTCGAAGATCTTCGGTGAGTGCAATGGATCAAGTATTTTTGTGAAACACCCTGGCTGGTTGATGAGAATGGGAGGCCTCTCCGCGCTAATGATAGATAGTAACCCCCACAAAGATAGAATTGTCATTCCTCACTCTCCCCAAACAGTGTGTCCACACTAAGGGGGTTCTTGCGCTAACTGTAAAGGCCAGTGCTTCATCAGGGTGCTCCATCTGGGCCTCGGCATTTTTGCTGTAAATTCTCTCATAAAGTGGCTCTAGTTGAATGTCCCTGTGCGTTTCGACTTCGCAGGCTGACAAAGTGGGCCGGGTCTTGGGATTGCCTCCCTTCCTCAGTATCATCCTTCTCAACATCATCATCTTCCTTCCCCTCGACATCACTATCCTCAACATCATCATCCTCCACCTCATCTCCCGCAACATGTTCATCCTTTTCATCGTTATTTTCCTCCTTCTCAACATCATCATCATCATCCTCCACCTCATCATTCTCCACTTCATTTTCCGCAGTATCATCCTCATCCTCATCCTCCTCAGCATCATCATCCTCAAAATCATCATCCTCAACACCATCATCCTCAATATCATCATCCTCAACAGAATCATCCTCAGCATCACTGTCCGCAATATTTTCCTCCTCCTCCTCCTCATCATCATCATCATCATCATCGTCATCATCACCATCATCATCATCATCACCACCATCATCATCATAATCATCATCATCACCATCATCATCACCATAATCATCACCATCATCATCATCATCACCATCATTATCACCATCATCATCACCATCATCATCATCATCATCCTCCTCATCATCATCACCATCATCACCACCATCATCCTCAACTTTATCATGCATTCTCCTCACACCCCCGCACTGGTTGGGGTCTCTTGTCGGGATAATTTTAGTGAATGTTTACCCATTTGTATCTTGTTTGAGGTTGGCACAATGATTAGCAATTTGATGATCCCAATCAACGACAAGCAAGAACCCAAATGTACATCACGTCAAAACATGTTTTAAGAGAACTTACTGCATCAATCTTATATGTGCTGTGTCCTTGTTATCTTGCCCTTGCGGACTGGAGTGTGGATTGTGGAGTAGGGACAAAAGTGCGTGGAATTGGGAATGTAAAGTGTGGAATGTGGAGTGATTTGTTTAGTACCGCATTTTTAGGTAAAACCTTCGAGGTGTTTCCATGTTCAACACTGAAAATGGGATGATTGTAATTTACTACCGTTATAAAACAGATCGCAATTTTCAATAGATAAGTCCCCTACAAATGGATACAAATGGGCCGTTTTCAATAGCTGTGACGTGCTAAATTGCAAGATGGCATTTTAGGTTTCAAACATTTGAGGCGTGTTCTTACCACCGCCGCCCAGGTCGTAATCCACTGAACGCACTGATGATCTCTGCAGTCAAAACTGGCAACACGACTACAGTGAGACGGTTGGTGAAGTACGCTGGCAATGTCAACGCCAAGGAACACGATGACAACGCCTTGCATTGGGCGGTTTACTCAGGGAATTTGAAGATCGTCAAGCTGCTGCTGGATGGAGGAGAGTGCCGCGATGAATACCCCAATTTTGGGCATTTTTGGAGCCATTGAATGAAATGGATATTGAAAACCATGAAAATAATGTAAATCAAAGAAAACATAATTATATAAGAAACCAATCAAACATGGCTGGAATATATGCTGGAATAGTCTGGAATATCCACCATTTAGATCCATTTAGTTCGATTACTTTCCCAACTGCAAAAACCTCCATGTTGGATGAAAATGTCGCAGTCACTCAGCCTTGATNTCCACCATTTAGATCCATTTAGTTCGATTACTTTCCCAACTGCAAAAACCTCCATGTTGGATGAAAATGTCGCAGTCACTCAGCCTTGATGACGGGAGGAGCTTATCTTGAAGTGAGGGATTTCAAGGCCAACACTCCGTTGCATTTGGCAGTGGAAAAAGGCCATCTCGAGATTGTCAAAGAATTGGTGAAACGAGGACCGGTAGTATTGTGGAACATGTGGAATGCGTGACTGCGAACAATTCATTTTTCGATAACCCTTTTGCCTGTTTGTTAATGTTTATTGGATAATCCAATTGTTCACTACGAGGAGTGCGCCCTGCCCCCGCCTAATAGTAAACACCTCGGGTAGTTTTTGTAATAGGGGGGTATTTAGTATTAGGGGACCCTAATACTAAATTTCGGACCTTAATACTAAAAACTATGTTTTTCCATTTCAAAATCAGTTAAATTCCTTAAAACGCAATTTCTTCGTTGCAAAAATTGGATTTCGAAGTGGGCCCCTACTTCTAAATTTCGGACCTTAATACTAAAACCCTTTTTTTTCGATTTCAATTTCAATTATTTTTTTTAACGCAATTAATACCGTGCACAAAATTGGATTTCGAAGCAGACCTTAATACTAAATTAAAATCCTTAATACTATGTTTTTTTCGATTCCAAAATCAATTAATTTCCTTTCAATACGCAATGAAAACATTGCAAAAAGGAAATGGATTTCGAAGAGGACCTTAATATTCAACACCCCGGGGTTGACTAGTTTTTATTATTGGGGGGTGAAATTGTTTTATTTTTAAATTGTAGCTTTATCACAAATGATAGCTTTATTTTTAAATTGTTTTCTAAAGAGAATCAATTATCAAATGTCAAATTGGCCAACCACAAATTTTCCAAAATTGGAGACGGACGCTAGTTTTTAGTATTTGGGGGGAGTTTAGTAATAGGGGGAAGGGATTACCCTATTTTCAGATTGACCATTTTTTATGATGTTAATGCTCGGAAAATTATTTGATCAGGATCATCCCAAGGGACCCAGGGAGCATGAGCATAAATTACTTCGATTGTTTTATTTTCCCATTGCTGAGTCCGCCAGAAATGGGTAATTTAGTGACAATATGTTACTTTTATGGCCCTCTGGAAATCACTGCGACGTCACTGGCATACTAGTTCGGGTTTTGGAACTATCCCCAAATGGCCGAACTTTGCAAGTTAGGTTGGTAGATGTTGGTAGATTAGTGCTATCTATCCATACAGTTTTGGGTGGTGGCTCAACCAGAGGAGCAGAGGTAAACAAGCCGAACATCGACGGCATGACTCCTCTTCACGTGGCAGCTCAGAGCGATCAGGTTGACGTGGTGATGTTCTTGCTGGAAAATGGGGCCGACGTCAAGGTGACTCGTTAGTGAGAAAAAAGACAGCCATGTAAGGGAAATATTTTGATGTATATGATGTATATATATATATAATTATATATATATATATAATTGGTGGTTAAAGGTAGCTGACTGTGCTTACATCATCATTATCCATTAAGCCCGTCGGGCCCGTCAGGCCCGTCGGGCAGGCCCGTCGGGCCCGTCAGGCCCGTCAGGCCCGTTGAGCCCGTGAAGTGGGCCCGTCGGGCCCGTTTGGGCCCGTTGGGCCCGTCGGGCCCGTCGAGGCCGTCGAGCCCGTAGGGCCCGTTGAGCCCGAACCTAGGAAGGGACTATTCTCCATGATCCATCCAACAAATGAAATGATGATCCCCACTCTAATCTGTTTCAGGTTGTATTTTTCAGGTCGGCTCAAGCACCAATGAGGCGAAGACAAGTTTGTTTTTCGGCAAGACGGCCTATGATGTGGCATCTAGCCAAGAGATCAAAGAACTCTTGAAGCGCGTGGCAGAGAACTTCAAGGATGTGGAAGCCTGGTCAGGCTGATGTTTTGACATGTGAACCGACGTTGGTTTGACATTCTTTGACCCTGAAAGAAGGAGGTCAAATATGGTCAAATCATGTCAAACCGTTGTTTTGCAGAAAGTCCACCAAGGATTATATGGTGGCTCGCCACAGTAAGTAGATTAGTTCACCATAGCTTACCCACATCTTGAGGGACAGTAGGGTTAGTAATGGGTTATATATAGTTGCAGCGGGCATTGTGTATAACCCACTTACCTGGAATGAGCCATGGATATTCCGCTGGGAAGATCATTCGGTTTCATGACTTCTGCCCAGGACTGCCAAAAGTTTCTGGAGGACTTCCTTTCAAAGCCGACCTCCGAGCTACGTCAATGGGTGCGCGTTAGGTCTCCTCTCTTCGAGGATGATTGTCGCTGGGTTGCTGTTTCCTTTATGTGTTTTTTCTGTGTTTCTATTTCCACTAGTGGTATATGATTGTAGATAGTAAGCCCCAAAAAGACAGAACAGTCATTCATCACTATTTTGGTGAAATCCTACCAACTTCTATCTTGTTTGAAGTTATTACAATGATCTATAACATTCTATAACTTGATGATCCGAATCAACTTGGTAGAAGTTAAGTCATAAACCCAAATGCACATCACGTCAAATCAATCTTGAAAGACAACTTATTGCATCATTGCTGCAAGACTTATAGCAGGCCCAGCCGGGGTGACGGGGTTGAGTTAGGAAATGAGCGGGGTGAATCAACAAAAAAACGCCCCCGACGAGGTGATGCTTTTCATTGACTTCGCAAAGGTTTCTTTTGGTGGGGCTCAAGAAGCTTGGGGATATTGAATCAGAACCCAGAAAGTCTGTTTGGTGGTGATGGGGGTTCAAGAGCTTGGGGATGCTGAAAAAACACTTTTCGCGGCCTTAAAAGTTTTGGGTTGCAGACTCGAGAGGCTTTAGGATGCTGAAACAAAAGAATCAATGCTTTTTTTTGGTGAGGCTACGGGGTTCAAGGGGCTTTAGGATGCTGACACAAAAGAATCAGCGCCTCAAAAGTTTGCTTTTGGTGGGGCTAGGGGGTTCAGAGGCTTGGGGATGCTGAAAAAAAACATCAGGGCCCAGAAAGTCTTTTTGGTGGCGATGGGGGCTCAAGAGGCATGGGGATGCTGACAAAATGTTCAGGGCGTAAAAAAAGATTTAGTCGGGTTAGGAGGGTCAAGATGCTTGTGGATGCTGTTTTTGGTGGTGCTACTCCCAAGTGCTTAAGTCGTTGCGTTTTTGACAAAATGCATCCATATGCTTGGGGGAAAGGTTTCAGGGGGGTCGTTGCGAAACAGCGTGCTGTTNTTTTGACAAAATGCATCCATATGCTTGGGGGAAAGGTTTCAGGGGGGTCGTTGCGAAACAGCGTGCTGTTGCAGGAAAGCATCTTTGGAATGATCAGGTTGTGACTATAAGTTAGTTGACATTTTGGATGTCTGAATTGACACTGTCTATGGGGAAAGGCTATAATATGTAGATATTGTTGTATTACGTAGGTTGATNATAAGTTAGTTGACATTTTGGATGTCTGAATTGACACTGTCTATGGGGAAAGGCTATAATATGTAGATATTGTTGTATTACGTAGGTTGATTTCAGTATCGGTTTAAAACCAACTTCGCAGGGGCACACTTGATGTATGCTGAGCTGCTGAGCTGCTGAGCCAAACTGCTGCTGAGCTGCTGCTAAATGGCTGCTGGGTNCCAACTTCGCAGGGGCACACTTGATGTATGCTGAGCTGCTGAGCTGCTGAGCCAAACTGCTGCTGAGCTGCTGCTAAATGGCTGCTGGGTTGTTGCTATAACGTGCGGCCAAAATGCTGCGCCACTGCTGCTAGATTGCTACTACACTCTTGCTGGACTTCTGCTAGCCTGCTAGTTGCGGGGCTGGTGCTCAACTGCTGCTAGACTGCTGCTAGACTGTCGCAGATAGCTGCTTCTAGACTGCTGCTCCATGACTCCTGCTCCGCTACTGCTTGGCTGCTTCTTTAGACTGATGCTAGGTTGCTGCTAGACTGCTGCTGGGCTGCGTGGGAGCTGCTGAGCTCGTGGTAGAAGCTGCATCCTGTACATGCTGGCCTTGTATTCAGCATCCCTTTTGGGAGCTGGGGGTTTCCAAAGCTATTTTCTGACCTCGTTCGGACCTCGTTTTGACCTCGTTTTTGACCTCGTTCGGGAACTGTCATTCAAAACCCATTTGGGGGTGAAGTTCTACTATGAGAGACTTGTTGTTTGAGGCAGAAGCAGCTGAGGAATTTGATGCTTTATTTGCAGAAATTATTGCATGTCATATCTTGGGCTGCTGTGGGGAAAATGGTTTCGTCACGCAGCTGGGAGTTAGCAGCGGATCGGCTACATCTATAAACCAAAACACATAAATTTCTACCATACTTCAGGCATTGTGTGCCATGCAGTTTGGTTGCCAAAAACATGTTCAAAACATTCATGAGAAGATCCTTCCGTTTATCGTAGTTGACATAGCCTGTGCCATGGGGATTTGGTAAGAAACGTGTTTTTGAGCAACAAATATCCAATACTGGGAGTCAAACAACTGTATCACGGTGTGCCATGCAGAATGGGATAAAAACACAAGAGTTGCAAGGACTTCCGCGTTTGGGAGTAGCGGCTCAAGAGACTTGGGGATGCTGACAAAAGTTTTCAGGGTCTGAAAAGTTTTTTTTAAAGGTGGAGCTAGGGACTCGAGAGGCGAATGCTGGTAAAACTGTTTAGAAAGCATGTTCTGCAGTCCGGGCAGCTGATGAGGACAGGACAACGGGCCCAAAAAAAACCCAACGCGAATCAGCGGGGCGAGGTAATTTCACAATGAACGACGGAGTGACGGGGTACAAATTCCTTCTTTTTTTTTTGTGTGTGTGTGTCCTTGTTATCTTGCCCTTGTGGACTGAAGCGTAGAGTGTGGAGTGTGAAGTAATTAGGAACAAAAGTGCCTGGAATGGGGACTGTAGAGTGTGGAGTGATTTGTTTAGTACCGCATTTTTAGGTAAACCCATCGAGGTGTTTCCATGTTCAACACTGAAAATGGGATGGTAATTTACCATAGTTATAAAACAGATCACCATTTTCAATAGACAAGTCCCCTACAAATGGGCCGTTTTCAATAGCTGGGCTGGGATGTGCTAAATTGCAAGATGGCATTTTAGATTTCGAACATTTTCAAACATGTGAGGCGAGTTCTTACCACCGCCGCCCAGGTCGAAATCCACTGAACGCACTGATGATCTCTGCAGTCAAAACTGGCAACACGACGACAGTGAGACGGTTGGTGAAGTACGCTGGCAATGTCAACGCCAAGGAACACGATGTCAACGCCTTGCATTGGGCGGTTTACTCAGGGAATTTGAAGATCGTCAAGCTGCTGCTGGATGGAGGAGAGTGCCGTGATGAATACCCCAATTTTGGGCATTTTTGGAGCCATTGAATGAAATGGATATTGAAAACCATGAAAATCAAAGAAAATATAATTATATAAGAAACCAATCAAACATGGCTGGAATATATGCTGGAATATTCTGGAATATCCACCATTTAGATCCATTTAGTTCGATTACTTTCCCAACTGCAAAAACCTCCATGTTGGATGAAAATGTCGCAGTCACTCAGCCTTGATNTCCACCATTTAGATCCATTTAGTTCGATTACTTTCCCAACTGCAAAAACCTCCATGTTGGATGAAAATGTCGCAGTCACTCAGCCTTGATGACGGGAGGCGCTTATCTTGACGTGCTGGATTTCAAGGCCAACACTCCGTTGCATTTGGCAGTGGAAAAAGGCCATCTCGAGATTGTCAAAGAATTGGTGAAACGAGGACTGGTAGTATTGTGGAACATGTGGAATGCGTGACTGCGAACAATTCATTTTTCGATAACCATGTTGCCATATTTGTTCATGTTTATTGGATCATCCAATTGTTCATTACGAGGAGTGATGGTAAACCAGTGGATTTTGGGGTGTACCATGCACCCTATTTTCAGACTGACCATTTTTTATGATGTTAATGCTTGGAAAATTATTTGATCAGGATCATCCCATATAACCCCTGGAATATGATCCATTTATATATTCCATTGCATTTCATATCATATTATCATATTTCCCCCAAGGGACCCAGGGAGCATGAGCATACATTACTTCGATTTGTTCTATTTTCCCATTGCTGAGTCCGCCGGAAATGGGTAATTTAGTGGCAATATGTTACTTTTATGGCCCTCTGGAAATCACTGCGACGTCACGGGCATACTAGTTCGGGTTTTGTAACTATCCCCAAATGGCCGAACTTTGCAAGTTAGGTTGGTAGATGTTGGTAGATTAGTGCTATCTATCCATACAGTTTTGGGTGGTGGCTCAATCAGAGGAGCAGAGGTGAACAAGCCGAACATCGATGGCATGACTCCTCTTCACATGGCAGCTCAGAGCGATCAGGTTGACGTGGTGATGTTCTTGCTGGCAAATGGGGCCGACGTCAAGGTGACTCGTTAGTGAGAAAAAAGACAGCCATGT
This sequence comes from Symbiodinium sp. clade C Y103, assembly GCA_003297045.1. Taxonomy (NCBI): domain Eukaryota; class Dinophyceae; order Suessiales; family Symbiodiniaceae; genus Cladocopium; species Cladocopium sp. clade C. The sequence goes on along the minus strand of BGPT01001660.1, from coordinate 129,365 downwards.
AAGGGAAATATTTTGATGTATATGATGTATATATATATATATGTATAATTATATATATATATATAATTGGTGGTTAAAGGTAGCTGACTGTGCTTACATCATCATTATCCATCCAACAAATGAAATGATGATCCCCACTCTAATCTGTTTCAGGTTGTATTTTTCAGGTTGGCTCAAGCACCAATCAGGCGAAGACAAGTTTGTTTTTCGGCAAGACGGCCTATGATGTGGCAGCTAGCCAAGAGATCAAAGAACTCTTGAAGCCCACAAACACCTGAAACGGCTGGTGATCATGATCTCCACTGCATGGCTGGAAAAGATTGCGATTGACATTGGATTTGTGTGAATTTAGGGGATATCCAGACTCTCAGATAGCTCAAACAGACTGTTCTTTTCCTACATATATAATATACATCAACTTCTTGGGTGCAGTGCATATTTGGGAGGGTTCTCTAGCTTCGGACATTCCCTGAAATCCCATGAATGTCATCCCTGAGGAACTACGAAAACATGCGTTGAGATGTAGCAGTATTACTCAGACAATCTCAGACAGCTTGAGATGTTTGATGCACGGGGAACTCTGCATTGAACCGACGAGAAGTCGGCGACTCCGAGGTTGTCCAACATGTGTACCGTGCTCAAAAGTTGGATTATTACTACAGTGGAATCGATGGATATCAATGATGATATGATTTGATAACTGGGGTTTTCAAGTCAATTAGGCAATTTGGTGTGTCAAGAATAAGGCTACCCCGGAGTTCTTACATGCAAGTTATTCCCCACCTGCCAGGTGAGGGTTGTTAGACTGTTAGATTTTACAAGAGCTGTCCTTCTCCTCTGTCTTCTCCTTCTCCTCGTCCTCGCCAGCTCCAGATCGCAGTGGGCACTGCCGGACTTCATGTGCCAGCTCCATATCGCAGTGGGCACTGCCGGACTTCATTTGCCAGCTCCAGATCGCAGTGGGCACTGCCGGACTTCATCTGAACCTCATGTGACAATGTGCCAGCTCCATATCGCAGTGGGCACTGCCGGATTTCATCTGCCAGCTCCAGATCGCAGTGGGCACTGCCGGACTTCAGGTAGAATGTCAGAACATATTTCAGATAGAATGCCAAACTAGATGCCAGATAGAATGTCAGACAGAATGCCAGGTAGAATGTCAGATAGAATGTCAGAGCATATGTCAGAGAGAGTGTCAGATGCCAGGAGGCAGAGGAGGAGAGGACAACTCTGATGAAGTCTAGTCCTCCTCTTCCCTGACAGAAAGTTTTGCCAGAAAGTTATGTCAAAATCTGTATCACACTATATGCCAAAGAAAGTCTCATGGTGGGGATCACTCGAAGGAAGTAATTTTTTTAACGACACCAAATCAACAAGTAATAGTAAACAATATCAATGCATACAACAATAATCAAATATATGGTTGGAAAATATTTGAAACAATTCGTGCATCGTGAACAAAAACACAAATGTGTGACACACCACGTCACCAAGATATACCCTCCATTTCTCCAGGGCAGGTCTGTTGGTTGATGTTTAAAGAACCACTGGTTTTGAGCATGATGGAACTCTACCTCGATGAAAGGTGGCCTCGAAAGACAACAAAATCACAAGACATCCTGGGGTGATTACCGACCAAAAACCTGGCCAAGCAAAATCAAAAAAAATGTCAAAATATGAGTTTGACTGAAATGCTTGGTTTTGTTTGGCCAGGGCAGCTCAAAATGAATGGGGGTATGATAAATCTTATGTTTTATGTTTCCAAATCGATCAAAACCTGCTTCCGAGCATTTTTTTTGCCCGTCTTGTGCAGCAAATCTCTGCGGGACATGACATGCCTCCCTTGCCAATGTCAGAAGCAATGGATTCCTCCAAGAGTGGTTAAATATTTTTTTAATCTGAATAGAAGGTAGACAGTGTTACTTCCGAAAGATAAATCTACATGCCCTTTCCTGCCAAGTCAACGTAGCATTGTGATGCATTGTGTGTATGTTCGTGTATGAGAGCACATGACGACCACTTCCAAGGTAACAATCCAGTTAACATGAACTTCGAGAGAAGATTTGACGACCACATCCAACGTAACAATCCAGTTAGCATGAACTTCAGGAGAACATATGACGACCACTTCCAATGGAACAATCCAGTTCACATGAACTTCAAATGAAAGTTAACATGCCCCACCCACCAAGCCCACCCACCCTCCCTCAAAGAAAACAGAATGAGAATAGGGTCCGCTTATCACTTATCACCCCGTTAGCCCAAACATGGATCTGGATAAATGATAACCACCTCACGGCGTCAGATGAGTGAATTGTTGTAATTATTTGTAATTTATCCAGAAACATGGAAAGATGGATTTGGAACATGGAAACTTTTGTCTGAACTGGGCACCCTTGGGGCCACTGGGGCAAATGTTTTTTGAATTTCAATATTTTGCTCAAGTGCCAGAAGAAATTGTCTGCTCAGCTTTCGTTGGCCTGAGAAATCTCGGCCTTAGCCATTCCTTCCAACAAGCCATGCTGATCACATTGTGGGCCACGTGCCTGATCCTCGCGGGCGCATATCGTGAGGCTTCAGTTGAAGAGAACCTGGAAAACCTGGAAGTGGAAACTTAGGATTGGCTGAGAAGATCAATTCTTGACCGGAAACCATGGTTTTTCCCATGAAATATGGGGGGGTTCCTATGGTTTCCTATATTTTTTTCCCTTCAAACCAATCCAATGATGAAGCATTGGATGGTTTTCCCTAAAACAATCCGCCAGTGGAGATCTGCAGATTCTTCCCAGATCTGAGTCCAACTCCAAGGATTCCAAACAACATGCTCCGGACATTCGGATACGATTTTAATGGATTAAACATGCAATTTTTACTTGACAGGCAGTATCATGATAACATATGACAACATTTTTTAATTACACCAAATCCCGGATGCCGGGTCGATAACGTTAGGGTTGTGAATAACGTTGTCCACCTCAAATCAAGGATTACGAGCCTCTGGGAATGCTCCCCGTGTGCGCAAAGTTCACGGATTACTTCCTTCGGGCGTCAAGCTCCCAGTTGCAGAACGTGGTCATCGGCAATGAAAAGATTCTCCGGAAGACATGTCGCTGGGCGGTGTTTCACAAAATGGGTTTGTCTGAAAATAGGCTACCCCAAAGAAATTAGTGGCTATTCAATGCTGCTCATCATGTTTGCAATTAAAATGTTTTGTTGGCAGGTATCCCCCATTTCAGAGAAACCCATATACTTTGATTTAGAAACGCATTTTGAAATAGGAAGATGATCCATTTTGACTCTCATAGTTTGGAGAAATTCACACCGGGGGTGTTGTTCCAGGCCATTATGAAATGGATGCCCTCCTAGACACCGCCATCAAAACTCACGACGCGAGCCTCACTGAGCGGGTCGTGAAGTACGTGGGCAACGTCAATGCCAAATCAAGGGGCGTGTCAGTCTTGCATTGGGCGGCTGAGAGTGGGGACCTGAAGATAGTGAAGCTGCTGCTGGATGGAGGAGATGGGTTGCTCCAAGTTTTTTTGAGTCAAAACTTCAAAACTTCATGATATGGGGAACATTTTTTTAAAACGATGTTTCAGAATGGTTTAAAGTATGGGGATGGGGGGATTACCCAAGTTTGCTTCACAAACCGAGTTTTCAGCTGCCAGGAGCCAAGCTGGAACCCAAGACCTATCAGAACGACACTCCATTGCATTGGGCAGCGGGAAAAGGCCATCTCGAAATTGTGCAAGAGTTGGTGAAACGAGGACTGGTCGTTTTGATGCCTTGACTGCGAACCGTTTCTTTTGCGATTTTTAGCGGTAGCCTTTAAACATCTTAAATTTAAACCATCTTGGTTCACGTCCATTGGATCATGCAATGCGAGTTTGCATAGTTTTGCTATGTTTTGCTATAATTCAATTTAAGTCAATGTTCCCCAATGTTTAAGGATGATAATCCTTAGAAAACTTCACATTGTCTGGATAAAATATTACGACCTCATTGCCTCGTCACCGGTCGAATGGTTAGTAAGGATATGTAAGGATGAATATCCTAAAATTGCCGGACTTTTCAAGTCAGTACTAGTAGATTATTGTTGATGATTGTCATTTATCCCAAGCAGAGGAGCAAAGGTGAACCGGAAGAATGAGGACGGCATGACCCCTCTTCACCTGGCAGCTCAGAGGGATCGGGTCAACGTGGTGAAGTTTTTGCTGGCAAATGGGGCTGACGTCGACGAGCCTCGGTGGAGAAAAACCCAGCCGCCATTGGGAAGCAGTGTAAAAACCAAGCCCGGAAAAATAGGATATGAAGCCTACAATAATTTGGTTGATGGTCAACAATACAGAGTTATGGTTATGTTATGTTCATGTATTGTCCATCCAACAAATAGTATGATCCCTGGTGATTTCACCGAGTTTTCAGTGGATTGGCTCAAGCACCTAAGGTGAAGACAGGGATGTTTTCCGGCAAGAAGGCCTACGATGTGGCTGCCACCGACGAGATCAAAGAACTCGTGAAACCCAAAAAATAAACAGACCCGAAACGGCCGGTTGACGACTGACAAAGGAAGTGCTGGCGACCTCGACTGCAGTGAAAAAGGAAAAGAGTGCGATTGAATGTTGGGTTTGTTTGAGATTTAGAAATAACTATTAGATTAACTACCCAGATTCTCTACTGTGTGTCATCTCTGAGAACAATGAAAACATGATCAAGGTGTAGGTATCAGACTTTGAGACATGATATGCAGCTTCCTGCATTGATTGACTTGATAAGTACCCTAACTAGGGATCTCCCCAGACGGCCATCATTAGCCGCCCGAGGTTGCCACGGCACTTGTGACCCAAACTCAGGGGTCGGGACCGATCGGGACCAGGTAGGACGAAGAAGTTGACACACCCACCTGAAATACCCATCAACGTGTATCACTATTGATATCTATTTATCATTATTTATCATTATATATTTATTATCAATTATCATGATTTATCACTGTTGAAATTGTATATATCTGTTTGTTACATTTACACAATCAATATTCCAGAACCCATATGTTAGCGCATGCTATGGACTGTCTTTTATTTTATGGCATGTCCTTTTTTTGTTAAAGGGGGTAGAACCTTGAAACTAGTGACTCAGACCTGGCTTAGGCCATGGCACCCACGGATACACATATTCATATTAATACCATTATTCTTACCATTATTGATCATTATTGTCAATATTATATGATAAAATAGGATAAATATTAGGCATGCGCCTTGAATCTTCCAGTGTATGCTAGACCCGTGCCGATCCTATTGTTCAATATAACATCATCATCATCATAATCATCATCATCATCATCATCATCATCATCATCACTATTGATATCATTATTAATACTAGTACTATATCAATATTATTTTCAATGTTATCATCAAATCTATCAATACTTTTACATTTTTTGATGATTATAACTACTCGTATTATCATTTATAGAAGTGATATAATGACTCAATGGCTGTATTCACTGGATGATCCGGCTGCATCAGGCAAGACCATTGGAGGCCGCAAATTCTTTCCGCAAAGCTGCATTTTCAGGACAGAACGTGCGGTTGGCACAGGATGCGGTATACACCACCCCCTCAAATAGCCATTTGAGGAGGAATAAGGATGAATTATGGAGCGGTGGAATGCCAGGGATACAGACATTTCATACCCATATCCGTTTGCTATCAGCCAGGCCATTCAAAATGGCAACGGGAACATACTGGTTTGAGATCACTGGACCCTTCAACTGGTCAGTTGACAACCCCAAAACTGCTGACATCTGCCGACTTTGAATTGCTTGGAGTCTCATTTGGTACGATATGTAAGATCTTCGAACCGTCTCAAAGATTCGTTCACTTAACAATCACTTCACCTTTTTTGTCACCTTGAGGTACACCAAGTATTTCCAAATCAGCTGTCGTACGAATCTGTACGAGGAGTCGACTTGTTTCCTAAAATAGGGATACCCCAAATCATCCAAAGTTTACTATGTCTTAGGATTGAACCCATGGTTTTGGGGAATCCCCCATTTCAAGAAGAACGCCAGGATGTTGCACCCAAAGAGGCCCGGGGCGGTGGGAACATGGGCCAACGGGTCAACTCATCTACCAGATGAAGATAACTGGGAAAATTTGGATGGTAGATGCATTTTCATCCCTAGAAATATATGGAAAATCACAGGTGTTTTAAGCCATCCCTATATGATCGGGTGATACATTACCCAAGTTAGATGGAATCAAATATGATCTCATTGACCTGTTCTTGCTTTTTGCGTTATTGCAATCTGCTGTTGTTGCCGGGTATGTGAATTCCCATCCCCACTTGCAATATCTTGCAATGATAGGCTGCAGCTACCTGACGACCTACAGCTGGGGTGAACAAAGCCTACGAGTTGGTTGTGGTTATGGCCGCATTTGCCCTTTGGTTATTTAACATAGCCATGGAGAATCCCCTATAAATGGGAGTTTTAATGGGAAAATCATCCAAAATTAGCAATTTTCCATGGCTATTTATTATTTATGTTAAATAACCAGAGGGTAGAAGTAACAAGAACCCAGGCCTTCAAAATCCCCCCCAACTGACCGTGGCAAATCACAAGCTGAGCCAACATGAACTACTACCTGTGATGATACAGGTGCCACATGGTACCACTGGTTGGCTTATTTCAAAGAAATGTGTTCTATTTCTTTATCCCCAAAATGGATGAAGATCATCCCAATTTGATCAAGACAATTGATTTACTTGGGGTTGCAGTTCCAGTTATAAGTGGTTATAACCATAATATGCCATAATTATAGGGGTTGTCTCCCAACTTTAAGGGGGGTATTGAGGATGACCACAATGACCAAATGTTCAAACATGCAATGATCCAGTCGATTTAGGATTGGTCAATGATGAATTGATAGTTGGTACATGGTGCGCGGAGATGTTGGTTTTCCATGTTTTTCCCCTTTTCTTACAGAATAAAAGTCTCCCAAACACCAAATATAGCCATTCCATGTTTCCACACGACATTTTTTCTGCCATTTTTTGGAACGTGTTCCCACTGGCCCCAGCCCCATCACTGGCGCAGATGCAACTCAAGGGAGAGGTTCGGCTGCAGTTTGAGGCTAATCCGACCTGCACCGGTTCAAGGATGTGGTAAACATCCCATGATTTATATGGTTGAAAAGCCATCCTTTCGGTGGTAAAAAAATAAAAATAAACAGGATTTTGCAACCATTAGCAAAGTACGTTCAAGCATGTTCATCAGAAGGTTGCCGCTCGGCTTTGTTTTCTTGATGTTTGACAATGCGAAAAACGATGTTCCGAGACTAGATGGGCTATTTGAACAATGTTGAAAACAGGTGGAACAGTTGCGAAGACTCCTTAGGCAGCTGCTTGGACTCAAACTGGTAACACTAAAACATCACGAAATTTGGGCAAAGGTGATCAAAGCTTGCTTTCACAAATTGCTGTCTCTATGCTGGCCTCTTCAGTTCAAATTGAAAATTGATAAGGCAGAGTACATCCCTATCTTTGTTGGTGATGTTCCCATTCTTCAGCCAGCAGTTCCATAAGAAAGACTTCCTCCACCCACCAGGTCTAAAATCGGGGATGCCTTAATATACCCGAAATTACCACTTCTATAAATACATCAAGATACATCAAGACATGATCTATACGAGGTAATATATATATATATACGTATAATTACGTATATATATATATACACACACACGTCGTAATATGAGATATAGACATATGAATATAGATACATTATTATTATTACTATTATTATTATTATTATCATTACTATTATTTATTGTTATTATTGTTATTTATTGTTATTATTATTATTATTATTATATATATATATATATAAACCAACAATTTTTGCGGGTATCTTATTCCAAGACAAAGCCACTTGCGGCGGTTGTGAAGGCCAACCCTGCAGCAATGCCCACCGCTGTGCTGCTTCGCTGGGGCGGCCCTGAACTGAGTGGAAGAACAACACCTCTGGCGGGGCGAATCTCTATAGATCTTTGGGCAATCAAACATGGTTAGCTGGGGACATAAACGTATATATATACATATATATATATATACATAAATAGCTGAAAAACCACCTGACAAATGATTCTAGTTGGAGCTTCAAATGGGAAAATCGATGAGGAAGTTGTCCATTGTCAGGTTACCGGAGGGGTAGATCCCGAAATTGATGGGACCAAGCCTCTGGACCCAGAAACATCGCCCATAATTCCGGGGCATTGGCGACACCTTATCGACGATTTGAGATGATGTTTCAAGACGCAAAGATATGCAAAGATATCAAGATAATTCAAGCTAGGGTATAGCATTCCCATGTGTTTCATACGTTTGGATATGTTTAACTGTTTGGATACGTTTGGTTTGGATTCTCTTGTGAGACACCGTTGTGTTTGCGAGTTTGCTCGTAAAATTCTTCAAGTTTTTGCTGCCGAGATCCCAATTCTGGTTTGTTGTTGGGTAAGTAGCCCCATTACCCTCTGGTAAACTAACATAGCTATTGAAAATGGCCATAGAAATAGTGGATTTTCCCATTAAAAATGATGATTTTCCATAGCTATGTTAGTTCACCAGAGGGTATTTCCTTGGCTAAATCCCAAGTGCCTGGTCTTCCTGAAGAAATACTCCGGTGTTTTTCGTGGCTGAGTTGGTGCAAATGTTTTTTTTTCGTAGAGCAAAGTCTTGAAACAAATAGGTTTGTCTGGAAATGGTGGATACCCCAAATCACCAGTTTGATAGGAAAAAGGATGATCAATCATGAAGCATCAATTCGAGGGTACCCTATTTTCAAACAAACCCAAAGGGGCCCCATCATCTGCTGCAGAAAAAATGATCCACATTCATCCAAATTGTTCCAAATAGTTCCAAATAGTTTTCCCGGTGAAAAGTGGCATGTCCAAGAATTGAGTTGAACATGTTACAAATATGACACATATTGGTATATGACCGATTAAATGGGTGAATTTACAAGTATGTCCCTTTTCATCCCTTTTCCCATGTTTTCCGATGTTTTTTTGTGTCCTTTTCCCAAGGTCAAAGTGGCCCAAAGTGGAGGCTCCTCGAGAGCGAGGTCTCTCGCTTTTGGAGGATGGAAATCTCGGCGGTGGCCTCAACTTGGGGATGACCTGATGTCACCAACTGCTGTGGGGTCAGTAGTTTCCATATGGATATGATATAGCCCATGATGATAATAGTTCATTATTAATCATTATTATACTATATACTAGAATGGTATATCTTGGTGTATATCCACTGAACTATTATTGAATACTGTGTCTGAAAATGGGGTATACCCCCAAATAGCCATTGCAATAGGGAAAATGATTATGCTTCATTGGAATTGGGGATACTCTATTTTCAGACAAACCCATATTTAAAAAAAAAGTGAAAAAAGTGAACAGACACGTCACGTGAACGTATGTATCCTTGGTGGTTTCAGCTTGGGTTCGTTGACATTCCCTAGTTGGACGTGGGATGATGAACCCCAAACGATCAATAGTAGTACCCTCTGGTAATTTAACATAGCTATTGCAAATGGCAATTTATAGTGGATTTTCCCATAAAACATTGTGATTTTCCATAGTTATATTAGTTTACCAGAGGGTAAGTTTCGGATGGGTTGGTGGAGAATGTTTGGGGCCATGGTTGGTCTCACCGGTAGTAGCCCACACTGCTGGTCCAAACAGGTGTTTGATAATACCTGACTACCCCATAGCGCACACCGAAATAGTAGTTGTTTATGGACGTTCATTCCCCTATATTCCCCTAAATATTGTATTTTACAGTGGTTTTGAGAGGTCTTGAGCCATCCATGAAGATTTGGCGTGGGGTCAACAATAGCTGGTAAAAATATATGTTACCTCACCCCATTCACTTTGGGAGAATCATATGTTTTGTGTGTTTTGAACGATCCACACTTGGTCCCTTAGCTGACTGCGGCTGAGTCCTAATCCAGACCAAGTGATAGGAGCCCTGAAGAGCAGGTTCTCCCTGGTGTTTGCCTGATAGCGGATCTAGTCATATATATATATACATATCGGTATGCGTCAAAATCATTGTCTAACCGCAGAGTAACCCCAGAAGAAATGGAAAAGTAAATTCCTACTCAAATCATCCAAAATGATGATAACAACAATGAAAATGTACTTTTCTATCTTTTTGGTTGTTACTACATACAACCTAGTCATCGACGAATACCAAGAATCCCTTGGACCTATTGTCAGTGACCCCCAGGCCCCATGCCCTGCTCAGGATGAGCCGCGAGAGGTGGGTGAAGCAAGAGTCATCATGGAATTGCTCTTCCAGGCGCTAACTGGGTGGAGTTGAAAGTGGTCAGGACTCGCCGGCCAAAATAGGGAGTTTTTACATATTTCACCGCTATACGGCTATACTGGTGGATTTACCATCAAAAGATGAGGATGAGACTGGGAAAGATGGTGACATAATGGTGATAACTCGGAAAACGGAAACAGACACAGGAATTCGCATTCAGGACCAAAAAGTTGAGGATGTGGCCCGTAAAATGGATATGTTTCAGACAAATCATGGGAAGGGGCCCGGGGTATGGTGGTGATGGGTTTCTACTGGATCAATGGGAAGAAGTGTAGAACTTACCCAACTAAAACATACTGAAAACCATCTAAAACTCACACATGTCTCTATACATGTTGTGATTTTAATGGACCTCAATTAACTTCGGTTGATATCAGATGACTGTGATTGCTTGGGTGGAAGCTGCCAAGCAGGAAAGATTCGATTGGCGGTAGCACCTTTCCCATCTATATTTTTGCCCCAGCAGAGGAACTTGTCAACTCCAAATTACATGGTTTCATAGGTGCATACCAAGAAGTAGCAAGCACTTTAGTTCATGGGATTACTCTTAATTAATAAAACACCATTGCGCAACCCCCAAAAAGACGGAGTTTTGCAATGGATTCTGCTGCTTGTGTCACGGACGGTCATTGGGAAACCCCATGGGGCAGTGATGGAGCGGCAAGGATGAACATATTCAGCCCATTTCAGCCCCTCATTTTTTTTCCCAAGCTTCATCTCTCACTGGTTGGCTCAGGTCTCCGAAGCGGGTGAACCGGCTAGAGGCTCAGGTAATCTGGAATAAAAATCCAGGCTGGACGGGTAAACATACTGTAAAATTGGGAGAAGAATATTAAACCAAATACTCTGGGAATGCGATTATTTACAATAAAAATTAGGATTGGACTGGGGAAACATGGTGGCACAATGAAGATAGAATGGAGATATGTCAACAATAATGATCAGTGGGTGTGTCTGAAAATGGGGTATACGGTGTGCCTGCTAAATGGCCATTGAATGGGCATTTTGATGACAAACCCAGGGGGATACCATTTTCAGACAAACCTATTTCGCGCAGATGTTTTATATTGCTTTTGTCAACCCTGCTGCTTCTCTTAGACGAGCCGGTGGCGACATTCAGACTGCACTCAGGCGAAATGCAAAGGTGGATGAGATTATTTTGTTTGTCTCTATGTGCATGTATTTGATACCCAGCTCAAAATTAACTGGACATGAATTTCTGGGAGCTGTCCTGTCCCACTAACTTCAAGAGATTTCTCGTCTGTGCTCCATGTTGGGTGATTCCAACAGATAGATTGGTGATTTCACGAGCGGTGCTCATCCGTTTGATGAGCACCGCGACGGCGCATGGCGGATGAGACAACAGAGCTGTTCCGCCGCATCAATGACTCAATGAAACTTGGCACTTGTTGGTTTGCTTTTGGCCCAGTCAACATTGCCCACTCTTTCTCTGGAAATTGGTCGTAAGATGTTGTAAGTACCAGATGTATCCAGATGTTTGTTGTTGTGTTAGGCAACTTCAATATGCGCCACGCAATGATCCCCAGTCTCTATAAGCCATGTTCAAAACCCTCTGTAATTCCATTCTAAACTGGTTGGTCAATAGATATTCCATGATATTCCCAGCTCATGAATTCTGATAATCCCCAATACATCAGGTAGTATAACCCCCCAGCACCAGTCAACATCGGTACCTCTTTAGTATCCTCCCTGGGTGTTTCGTGTGTTCCCTGCCCCGTCGTATCTCGAACATCATCCAACAATGGAAGGGCCACGGAACTGCTTCAGGAAGAGCACAGGCACTTCAGCCATGAAACTCTTCCGACAGCTGGATCGGGACCGAGATGGTGTGGCTTGCTCAATTTGGGAGCCAGGAGCCAACCTCAGCATAAATGATATGGGCAGACATCACACAATTAAGTTAAGTATATATGTACCCTAGGATTCCATGGGCCATATCTGTTATAGTCGTTCGCAAAGAGCCTATACGGGAGTTTGCTGGGACATACAGGGATGTTTTCCTGGTATGTTCGATCAGGTCTTCCCAGTATAGTCGTTGCATGTTTCCTGGTATAGGGGTTTGGGACATCACAGTGGTGGGCCGTGGACAACCGAACGCACATGTGGGGACGTGGAACGACCTCCTGGGGACGTGGAAAGGACGTAGTGGCACGTGGACAGAAATCCCATGATGGTCGAGCAAAACCCGTTATAGTCGTTCAATCCTGGTATAGCCTAGGCTATGACAGAAATAGTCGAGGAAGACTAGGGTATATATTTATTTACCCTAACAATCATTGTTTGTGATGAGTTCTTTGATCGATTTCAGTAAAACAACCTCGATTGTAAGCCTGTTGACCATTTTGTCCTGAATAAGTTTGAAAAAAATCAATCAGAACCCCTGGCTTGGTGGTGGGTTTCCTCATTGTCGAGACTCGCATGTATGGAGGGATTTAGTGTTGTATATGGTGAATTGGACTATTGAGTTGTTTTCCGGCCACTTAAAGGATCAACCAGTGAACCAGTGAGTGGTTCAATAGTTTTTGGCGATTTAGGATGATCACCCACCCTGCAAACAGGAAATCAGATGACTTGCTACCGACATTCATCCAGTGCGGATCTTCTGGATCCTTCAAATTTCCGAATCTCACCATATCTCACCATTGTCGGAATACAATCCCTGGTTAAAATTCGGGACTTTGCGGAATTTTAAGCACAGCTCAATTGATTACATCCCAAATTTCACTTGGCTATAGCATCAGTTTGACGGGTTGAAAGCCCTAATGTGCGTATATTTGCGTAGGTCGGATCCCTAAATTCATGGTGAATATCACATGCTGGTGAACACAAATCCGCCCTGCTTATTGGTTGAGTCCACCCATGGTTGCCCCCAGTTGTGGGAAGTTACGCACAAGCCCCGGAACATGTTTGACTACATACATATTTTTGTTGGGTGTCCCAGTCATTTGTTGCCTTATCTCGTTTTTGCTGGTTAAGACTTAAGACTATTTGTTCATTACTTCCAAAATCTCAATCATTTCAATCAACTTGAATCCCAATGTTTATGATTCCTCTAACGGCAAGATCTCAATATATATATATATATATGTAATTATATATATATAATATTAAAACTATATTATATATAATTACATATATTTTTTTGAATATATACAACTATATATATATATATAGACATTTGTATGTATATATATATATATGTTATTTTTTTATGCATGTATGCCTAGAGACATATACTATCTATGTGGGTGAAATCCCTCATGATGCTGGGCTGCCAGCAGTTTAAGTGGTGAAATTTGGCGCATGTTCCGCTCCAGCTGCGCCAAGTTCATTGGGAAGTCGGATCTCTCCGGGTTGCTACTGGCCTTCGACAAAAAGTGCCGTGCTGCTGTACTGGCTGAGGCCCTCGGGTGGAAGGCTTGGGGGTTCTAGCTGATATTCAAGATGGGTCTGAGAATATGGGGGATGCGCCCCCAATTTCTGGTTGTTTGAATGGGGGAATGAGGTTCGAAACCATCAGTTTTTGGGGGTCTTCCCATCAGAAAACCATATGTTTTTTCGGGGGATGTCAGATCTGGTGGAAGGAATTTGATTGAAGCTGGCGCAAAGCTGCGATTTTATGAAGTTCACGTGTTTTCGTGCTTTGAGGGTGACAAGAAACTCCAAGAATGAGGCGTTTTTTTTCACAGGATCAATGGGTGCCATAGCTGGGAAACCGGAAACACCACCACCAGGTTTCTTGGACGAGAATCAGCTCGTTGCAGAACTTTGTCCCCATGGTATGAATTGACATCTATGTTGGTCGAATTGTTTTACTATACAATACATACTATTATCTATGTGTATAGAGTATAATATATTATATGTTGGGTAATTATGTAGATATGTCTTCCAATGTTTGTGGCTTAAGTCTACAGTTGAAATTTACACCGTATCCGTGTGCCTTTATGTGATTTGTTTATTGTAGTAACCTAAAATGATTATCCAGTGTTTCAGTTGGATTTTACATGGTTTACTTTGCTGTTTTATCTTTGTAGGGGGGGTGCTATAACTCCACAGTTTTGATCATGTAGGGCTATCCCCAGGCATTCCGGCGATTTGGTTTGGATCAGAATCCCTGTGGCTTGGGTCAAGCTGCATCGAATCAGGGACCTAGGGCAGCGTCCTTCAGGGATTTTGCTGGTGTAGAATATGTGTTTACATGTGTTTACAAACTATTTTGACATATTAAATGGGTCTTATTTTGATGGTCATTGATCCTAGTTATCCTAGTTATTTTGGATCTTGATGTTCTGGTCTTAGGTATTGTTCATCAACTCATCATGTTTCACCCAGCTTGCCACTTGAGTAGTTGAGGATTGGGTGAATGCACCCGACGAGTGGTTAGGCCAAAATTGCCGAAAAGTTATATATATATATACATATATATATATATATATTTGATGATTGTTCCGCATTAGCTGATGCCCACGGTGTAGACGGTGTCGGCTTTAAAAAACAACCTCAGAGTTTGTTCTAAAGCTACAGATGGCCCCAAGAGTAGAGTCATATGCGTCATCTTCCTGCGCAAAATTCGACGTTAATTCCATGTCAAACTTTCGGTGGCATCCTTTGTCTTGACAAAGAGGACGATGGAAAATAAATCACCCCCCCATTCAATTTGATTGAATGCGATCAGCTCACCCTATGGGTGAGTGAGCACCCTGTACTCAGTTTACATACGCAAGAGACATTTCTGGTATGTTGATTGTCCATCCCTTGAAAACGGGACAATGAGAAGCTTTCCACAACTGCCTCATATTTTTCAGCGTGGCCCAACGACATACCGGCAATTGCGCGGTCATTCTGAAACATTCCACTCAATGGCAGGCAATTTCAGAGTGTTGGCAAGCGATTTGGAAAGATTGCAGCTGAAAATCATTCACCCCCCCAGAATCCGATGATTTCATAGAAACAAAAAACTCATGAATTTTGCGGGTCCATTGATGCTCCTTGGATCGCCCTATCCCTTCAGTCGATCCTGAGGCATCAGCGAGGAGATCTTCATTTCTTGCTGGGAAGTAGCAGAAGAAGCTTTTGAGGATCCTGGGTTTCCCATGCAGTTCTGCTGGATGCCAGGCGAGGCGGGTGGTACTTTTGCGTTGTGGCGATGCTGCTGATGGTTGTGTTCCTGCTCGAAATGGCCTCGTGGGTGGCAGTTTGATGTTATATACATTGGTTTGCAGATGTGTTCAGATGGTTACATGGTTATGGGTCGAGATTGCGTATCCTCTGGTAGTTTGACATTGCTCTCGAAAATCACCATAGGTAAATCATCTATACATGGGCCATGTTCCAAAACGGTTGGCTGGCGAGCACGTTTGAATGGCCGAAGGACCTCCAGGACGGAGGCTGCACAGAGACGAGTCAGCACAGCAACTGGGCCGCGTTTTTCTTTGCGCATGTTCATGATGTAGTTTTTGGCAAGAGATCCAGCATCATTCACGGTCAAGTATGAAGACCTCATCAGGAGCCGACCAAAAATGATCATTAGGAGCCAGGTCATTGTTGGTTGCATCATTTTTCTGTCATGTGTTTCGTGGTAACCCTGAGAACGAAGGCCTGGACCCCGCGAAAGAAATGGGTTTGAAACACTGTAGAACATGTGTCAGTTCTTTGATGTTCTTTGTATATACATATTCACACATTCACAATCATAGAGACATAGAGAGATGGATGGATGGAAGGAAGGATGGATGGATGGATTGATTGATGGAGATAGCGGTAGATAGCTAGCTAGATAACTAGATAGATAGCTAGATAGCTAGATAGATAGCTAGATAGCTGGATAGCTGGATAGCTAGATAGATAGAGAGACACACAGACAGACAGACAGACAGACAGACAGACAGACAGACAGACAGACAGACAGACAGGCAGGCAGGCAGGCAGACAGACAGACAGACAGACAGACAGGTAGATAGGTAGATAGATAGATAGATAGGTGTACAGATGTACAAGTGAACATTTCAGAGTTTATTGCATTGTAGCCTCTGGGAGCACGCGGAGAAAGCATCACCCCTGAGGCTTTTGGAGCTGGTTCAGTCCAACGTCAAGAATGTGCCGATGGAATCTAGGGCCTGTTTTAACCTAGGATTAATGGTGGCCCCCAGGTTATTAAAAACTATTTGAACAATTTAGAAAAGTATTTTGGGTAACCCCTCCGTCCCCCATTTGATAGTCGGAGTTGTGAATCCTTGGTTGACACTACCTTTGTCTCATTGTCTGAGACTTGGACAGGGAGACTTGGAGGAGGATTTGGTTGATGATAGACATCAGGATGCTCCTGGTGGTGGTGATGATAGTAATCCGGACGAGAGAAAGTAGTTGCATTCCTATGATTCCTATGAATATCTGATGTGGCCATGGGAATTCCTCCATTTTACTTCGATGATTTTCCCAGCTCGAAACCTCCATTTAGTTTGGCCGTTCGGGGATGTCTCTGCAGGACGATGGAGGTCAGCAACGAGAATTGTCATGAGATGACTTTGGTTTGTCTTGCAATTTGGCAAAAACATCTAGATACCCTAAATCATCCCAAAATCCACTGGTTGATCATCACATTCCCCATTCAGTAGCCAGTTAAACGGGGTATCCCCCGTGTTTGGACAAACCCATTCTGACAGATCCCCCTAAACCAGCATGGCAGGCCCCATGTTCAATCAACCACCAAAGCACCGGCGCTAAGGATACGAACGACCTGGAGTTTTTAATCCCAGGATTGGCCTGAAATATGGGCTGGGTGTGAGCGGCTTCCATGGCCATCACGAGTCATCTAGAGGGTCAAGTTGAGGATATGGGGGTACAAAGGGCTGATTGGTGAAAAAGTCAAGGGTATGTTTTTTTCGTATTTTTTTCCAAACCCATGGTCCAGGAGACCGAAATCCAATTGTTCAGGGGGGGCATCACCAAAATGGGCTGCAGATTGGTCAATATTGAGACTTACAAATATCAGATAGTGGAGTGGTTTTTTGGAGTGCCCAAACTTTCCAAAAAACGGAACCCTCTGTTCAGACTTGGGTTCTGCCATTGCAGATGTAATGCCCTTGATCCTCGAATGAAGCAACCACGATGAGGACATGCGGAAGCCGTTTGGGCACGAGAAATGCGGCCTGGCTTTGGTCAAAGCCCTACAGCCCACAGCTGACACGACTGGGCTCCAAAAAAAGCAATGGTTTGACTGATACTACAAATGGCCCAGACAAAAACCGGTCTTTATATAATATGTGTTTTTAGATGTTTTTAGGTACTGCCACCATTCCATACCATTCCAGAAGTGATCCATGCCATGTGTGGTTTCTTCAAGAGGCAGTCGACTTAAATTGAGTTGCTGATTGCATTGAACTCATCTGGGTCTCGTGGAGAAGTTGCCCTGCTTTGGACGTCAATTGATCTAGGGATGATCCAATTGAGTAACATGTCAGGTATAGGCATAGGTTTACAGGTGGCTCACACCAACCAGTAAATTTAGTAAAGAATAAACTATGAATACGACTAAATAAGGACCCAGATCAAAACCTGCTGATGGGAGCTGAATCACAAGGTACCTTTCCTACTATGAGAAGCACACTGAACGGCTGCTTGGAAAAACATGTGGAGGTCAACGTGTAGTCAAGTTCTCGTTACCCCTGTTTTGCCTTGTGTAGGAAGACTGCCATAGCCCCGTTGACAAAGAGATACTTCAGACCAGGTTGTAAGAAGTCTGTGTGGCAGAGGTGGGACGAGTCTGGGACGAGACAATTCTAAGGTTTTCCGACTGTAACATGGTGTGTCCCACAAAAAAAGTTGTTTTTTCTCCAAATGGTATCCTTCATTTTTGAACCCACTTGTTTCCCATTGGTCATCTTCATTTTCCCACTTCAGGTAAATCTATTGGAAACCCCAAAAATGGTCACTTCACGTAAAAGTCATATAAAGTCCAATGTTTCCCTGCAAATTTTCCTTTAAACCGATCCATTTGGTGATTGAAACCAAGGCTGGAGGGTCTAATGCACAGGGCACAAGCTGCGCATACTTCGCACTCAAGATCCAAAGAGGTCCAGGGCCAGACTCGGCCGGGAACGGCTGGGAGGAGATCTTCAAGGGTTGAAACGCGTGGTATAAATTACGGTACAAAGCTGGATGATGAATATATTTCTTGGATGTAAAGTGAGCAGCCATTTTTATGCATGATGATAGATGATGATAGAGGATATTTTGAGAATAATATTTCTTGGATAATTTATATATGACAGCCATTTTGAGTGGACACCCAAAGATACAAAAGGATACAAAAGGCACAAAAAGAATGGTATACAAACTATTGCCCGCAAAAAACTGCGGGCGTCGAGCATCATGCGGCTCCACCTGAGGATTTCCACTATGGAAATGGATATACTGAATCGATCACAATCGGGGTGCCCAAGAATGGTTTGTGTATAAATGCATAAGGCTAAACACAACCAAAATCTGTGGGTATCCATACCTTTTTTGGTGGTGTGACCAATTGGTGTCACATATGTTGTGTTTGGATGTTCGACCATGGGATATTGATCCAAAGTTGACGACAAGAAAGGGTGTCCTTCCATTGTGCTAGGCCTTCTACTTCTCTCTGTTGGACGATCAGCCACTGGTCTGCAGTCACATTACCATAGATATCCAAAGATATCCATAGATATCCATAGATATCCCAAAGATCTTGCCTTAGTAAGGAGAATCATCCCAAAAGCGGCTCAGTTTCCGGATGGATGGTCATCCGTCGATATTTCAGGCGGGAAGCAGCAACCACGGGATGTTTCTCCGGGGTTGTCTCAACATGCTGCGTGCCCCAATTTACGGCCACTTGTTTCTGCGAAAAGATGAAGTTTGAAAGCATGGGGTGGAATGGGATTCCCGAGTTTGAGACAACCTCAAGTGACCCAAGTACATGGCTATTTCTTGCGAAGTATATTGGAGTAGCCCAAAAGCCTTGGTTTCCCCATTAAGAAACGGTCAGAAACGAGAGTCATGTTGGTCGGACCCTTAGAGTTCCGAGGTGTGCAATGATCTCCTCTGAGTTTTATGTGTGGCGCATCCGCAGCCCAGGCGAGCCACGGTGCCAGGTTGGTGCCATTGGATAGGAATACCCTCCGGTGAACTAACAGAACTATTGAAAATTGCTATTATTTTAGTGGATTTTCCCATTAAAAATGGTGATTTCCCATAGTTATGTTAGTTTACCAGAGGGTATCAGTGAACTAGTTGAAATTGACAGCTTTCTGCAGAATATGTTTCTGGCTGTAGATTGTAAGAATGTTCTCTTCGGGTTGCATGGAATACCTTAGCAAATCTTCATCCTCACGATATTCCAGCACACATAGGGACATGAGCCATCCCAGCGGTTTTTTCAACCAGGGTTCTTGTCTCTTCCCATGTTGGGCTCAGTCCTTCAAAAAAATCATGGATATTCAGGGATATTCATGATTTGCACCTACTTTAACCTATGATGGCAGGTTCTATCCATGTATTTTTCATATTTTGGAATATGTTATTGATCGACAGCCATGAAATTCTTGGCAAATAGTTTCTCTCAATTGCTAAGAGACGATGATATTTGAACGTGAATTTCACCAACCCTCCCAAAAGGTCACCGTCCCATACGACGATGAAAGGTGAATCATGGTGAATCTTAATGATCTAGTGAGGGCTTAAATTCCCATGATGATATCATATCAGCCTAGGGTTGTTGCGGAACACTCCCAAAATCCTGGTAGGTTTGCTGAACAGCTACCTCCATCAACGCGTTGAGAGCCACGAAAAAACACCGCGGGCAGAGCAATTGGCCTGGCACGGGGCCAGCGGAGATCTTCATCAACAAGCCTTGCAAGGAGGTGGAAGACTCGGAGCCAGGTTGATCTGATCAGTGGTTAGTGGTTATATCTTAAGTTTTTTATATTTGATATAATATTGTAGATATATCCAAAGATAGATAGATGGATGGATAGATAGATAGATAGATGGATGGATAGATAGATAGACAGATAGACAGATATTGCATATAGTTGACATATGATTATCCAATATTCAAATCGGATATACCCCAGCTATCAATCCATATCACGTAGGCACTCATCAGGTGTTTGATCCAGCCACAGTTCGCCAAGGAAACGGGAGACCCAGACAATATATGTTGTATCATGTTGTATCATGCCATGGGCTTCCACAGGAGAGCTGCGGCCATCTGGACAGATGCTGAATGGCCTTCAGCCCTGGATGTTGTCGTCACAGCCCATGCAGACGTTTGGCAAAGGTCCCGAGTGGTCCCTTGGTGGCAACTGTTGGAAACTGCGTCGACTGGGAACAATTTGAAAGCGCTGGGTAAGCTGACTGGATGGGGACTTTAGTGTGACTTTGAAAGAAGAGGGGATGTCTAGGAACCAAAAATAAAAAGGGCAAAAACATACACCGAAGCCCATGTTTCATTCTCTGAGGTTTATTGTTCAGATATATATTCTCACGCAAATGCAGTCAGTGGACTTGCATTCAGCCTCTGCAAAAGCATACTACCGCCAGCACATGTTTTCATGTGGCAAAGTGACACCAGCCATGCTTTTACAAGTTGATGACTGCCAAATCTAGATCCAGTGGTTGGATGATGACTTCTTTCGTTTCTTATATTGGTTTCGTGTTCTGCAGGATGATGAACAAACATCTTCTTGAAACATAATCAGCCAAAGTTTAACATGGCCAAAACTGCTGCAAGACGTTTGGGTTTCTCTTTTTCTTTGTTTGGGCACTCTAGATAGACTCATGAGGCAGGTTGGCATTGACAATCCCTGGATGAGGTTTGAAAACATCTTCAAAACCTCTGTCTGGTTGATGATTGCAGGGACTATATTACCCAATATATTAGGGATTTTGATCTTCCATTATGGGAATCCCTATTAACCAACCAGCAAAATGGAATGGCAGAGGATTTTGGATACAGCTCATTTTGTTTTGTTCCACGGCAAATTCGAAAACAGGCTCGTCCAATTCAAACCCAACTCCTCGTTTGCCATCGTCTATTCTGTTGATTCTGTGATCTTCACAATGTTTTTCTGGGGAAATGACCCGTACCCAGATAGATGTTCCAATTTGTTTCCACCCACGTCCCACCACTTGAGCCTTGGTACCAGGACCGTTTTCTATCTCTGCCTCGTGCGTGTGAAAGAATCGGAGCCCATGGGATGCAAGACCATGTCCCGTACCTGCATAGCTGAGATTTTCTGGGAAATCCCCTATAAATGGAGGTTTTAATGGGAAAATCCTCTATAAATGGGTGATGTTCCGTTGCCATGTTTGATTACCAGAGGGTAGCTCAGATTTTCTGGGATGCAAGCTGTTTGTTTCCACTGTGTTTTTCAAAATCCAGAGAATGATCTAGCGAAACTGCAGGTAAATGATCTAGTAAACATGCTGTTGTCTTACAATTGTTCAACCACAAATCTGCCCGTTTTGCTGCTTGACATCCCTGGACTTGTTCTTTGCATAGATAAATGCCATGAATAATCATAAATAATCTATGTATATATATATATAATATGGATAAACTGGAACCACTTCACTGTGACGTCACTGGAATGATGGTTAATATGGGGAAATGAGAATTACTCAATAAACAATCATACGTATATCTACATTATATATAGACTTACCGATCAACTATATGCATGATTGACGAATGAAATATGGTTATATTGCTTGTAGATATGAATATTGGATGATGAAGTAATGTCCTATGTCTAGTTATTTGTCATGATAGGTACACCACTTATAGATATTATAACTTATAGATATAATATATATATATATATTATAGTATTTATTGATGATCCGATTGATCTGAGGATGACCCGCTCCTCAATGGTTTTTGAAGATGGCCGGGTCCTCCCGCTGCTTGGTGTATCGTGCACCAGAAGGGCTGTTGTTTGTTAATGGGGGGAACGCCAAAACTCCAAAATGGTGGTGATTTACTAAGAAAACAATGGGAAATTGTGGTTTCTACTAGGATGACCAGGAAAAACCACTGGTTTGGGGGTCCCCATTTTAAGAATTCCACATATGATAAGAGGTTGGAACTACTGAAAATCATTTGAGAGAAGCCAAATTTGGAGACTTGCAGAACCAACCCAAGGGTGTTGACCACATACTGAGTGGGATGGTCCTTTTGGGTGACCTGTTTTCCCAAAGTATGACTGTATGACTGGAGAATGTTCAGGTTACTGTAGCCGATGGACCGTGAGACCGTGAGATTTGATTTTTCAAGCATTGCTTCAGCCCAACGGCCCAACACCCAGGACAGGTAGAAATGTACCTGCAGCTACCACATATACTCCCAAGGCTCTACTGCTTGGTGCATCCATCTATTTGGCACACCTGGCCTTCTGGTGAGTGGCCTTAAGAGAGGGCAAGGCGTATAGACGAATCATTGGTACATGGAACACATCAAACATCCCCTAGAAAGCATGGTTTAGTCAGGGATGAAATCATCAATTCTTTCGGACCATAGGTTGGGAGTGCTTAATATTGGGGGAATGGGATTAGCCTCAACATTCTTCAACATGTCACATGTCTTTAAAATGCTCAACCCTGGGATGATGATCCCCAATGAGCAGCATACTAGACGACTGTTTGCCAGCTCCAGCAGCCATCGCGTCGTTGCTGTCGCATCGTTTCACCGCGGCACGTGGATTTGAAGCTCGACTCCATGTGCCGGCACTGTCGGAAAAGACTGCGTCTTCTGACGTGTAGCAACGCCGTTGAAATAGCTAGCTGTTTTGACCGGATATGTTGGCACATGTTCAAAAGCAAGATCATTCTACCAAATGGTTGATCAAGGTCAGAGTTTGGCGACAGTTTGACAAGATCTAACACTTGGTTTGTATGTATTTAAATCTGTATACGTAAGATGAAAACAATGGTGGCAACGGTGGCAACACCATTTTGGTCTTTCGCCGTGGGTTGACCACCAGCTGACATGCTGCTTACAAACGTTTCCAGGAGATGAGGTAACAGGGTTCCTTTAGAACATTGGTCATATGGGAGAGAATGGCTGGCAGGGCCACGGGTTAACATTTTGTCGCTCAGATGGACCACTTGTCCTGGAGGTTTGAAACAATTGGTTTTGGGCTGATCAAATCTTCATGAATTTTACCTGTTTTGTGCTGTTCCAAAACCCATTTTGGTTGATCAAACCCTCAATTTTTTTTACTTTGGGAAGTGAAATACCCACAAGTTTCGTTGACGCCGTTCCCCAAAAGGTCCTCGATGATTTTGGGCACCTGAAATATCAGGAAATAGCATGGATTCTGATTCTCCCTTTAAAGTCATCAAGAATTCCCCAAATCCATCCAAATCCCTATATTCTGGCTACAGGCAACTGCTAAAGTCGTATCTTTTTGTATTGTTTTCTAGAAATCAGCTGCGGAACAGTGTTTTGCAGAATCGTCTCTTTTAGGTTTCCCGCAAGCTGAATGCATGATTTTGATGATGTTTCGTTTTTGACCGATGATCTTGTGAATGTTGCGTTCAGGTTGGTGTTTGTATGAAACCACTCAGGGGTCTTGTTGCTTAAATGTTGCGTTGCCTTGCGGTTTGGCTTCATCAGCACCACCTTTTCAGTGCGATCATCCCTGTGTGTTTCCAAGCCTCGCNGTTTGGCTTCATCAGCACCACCTTTTCAGTGCGATCATCCCTGTGTGTTTCCAAGCCTCGCATGGTGCTTGAAGTTGGCATGGGATGTCACCGTTGCTTTCTGTTGAAACGCAGCCAGGACCTGGATGTGGCCCGATATGTCTAGCTGTGAGAAACATCGAAATGATTGATTTTTGCATCTCGTTCGTATCTCGTTCGCCTATCTCGTTCGGCTTGCCTGCATTTCTACATTTCCCTGAAGTTTATNTTTTTGCATCTCGTTCGTATCTCGTTCGCCTATCTCGTTCGGCTTGCCTGCATTTCTACATTTCCCTGAAGTTTATCTGCAATGTTGGCATGGAAAAGCCGCATCGCTCAAAGCAATTTGTGCAACATTGCAACATGAACACAACTTGGAGGCATTGTTGTAGCATTTTCGATCATACCGGCCCAGGGAAGGTTTTCCTAGCGTTGCCATGCAGACATAATTTTTCCACTAAATCTTTTGGCACTCACAAGAATGGCAACCCACCAGCAGAATGCAATGAATTCTACAAGTTCAACATCATAAGCCATAAAAAAACATTCAGTAAATCCAGCGTTCACATGGGGGAAACCATCAAAGGGATGACAAAGGGATGACTTAGGGATGACTTCTTGAAAACAGCGTTGACAATGGGGAAAACCCAAAAGGGACGGTGAGGGATGACTTTCACTTCTACCTGTATGGCTCAAAATTATTGACCCTAGAAATGGATATAAATGGTTGGTTGATCTTAATTTACCATTAAAAATGACCATTCTTGGTACCATAATTTTGAGCCATAGCCATCTATAGTTGGGTTTCCGAGTTTCTGGTGATAAAAATACCATGTTTTGAACTTCACCTCCCTGCCCCAGGTCCAAGTCCCTCGGGGTGCCACTCACTTCTTAGCCTTTGCCGATGGCCCAGGTCTTTGGGGGGGGCGGGTCACGGTGATTTTCTCCAAGAAGGATGTTTCGGTTGGAAGGTGGGCATGGTAGTTTCGCTCTGTTTCAATCAAGTTCGGGTCTCAAGGGATACGTTCATAGTTGATACATTCCTTGCGGGCGGGGGTCGGGTCTTATGGATCTTCCTCGGCGCTGTTACAGCATCCCTTGTGGGCACAAAAACAGGGGAGGGTGTGCCACTCATGACCGTTTCAATGGTCGCTGGGCCTCAGATTTCGTAGGTGTGAACACCAATCATGCAGGAGGTTCTTTTTTGCACGAATGATGGTGGCATTCAACAGTTAAAGTGGCAGATGAACTCTCATTTTGCCAAAGGATGGCCATCGCCAGGAGTGGTGGGATTGGAACCAATCGCAACTTTGAGGTTCGGAGCTCGGATGTGTGCCTCATGGTGTGGTAATAACCTCCATTGCTTGGTGGTTTCATGTGGGTCTTGTGATCCGAAATGGTGTTCTCATTTTCGCGGCAGTTTAAAAGTTGTTCTTTCTGCAAACCATGTTTGATTCCCGTGGCAATACCACCTTTCACCTATGGTGCCAGTATATGCCCGTGCACTTTGGAAAGGCCTGTTCCAAATTTCCCAAAGTTCCGTTGATTGATCGGTGATTAGGTGCCATATGGCCTGGTTGAATAGGAATTGTGAGGATTCAGTGATGAAGATCCTGTCAACCAACTGTTTGAAAAGGATTACTAGCTCCATTAGGGGCAGCTCGAATTTCAGCGGCCTGATTTCAGGACATGTCCATTTTCAGACGTACTCATGCCAAATCTTGTGGAGCAAACATAGAAAAACATTGGCCCTACATGGTCCTATGGAGTTGCGAGAGAGAAGCATTCTGGGTTAACAGAATGCAACGGCCAGAAAAAGGATGCAGTGAATGAAAAGTGAACTCACATTGTTAGTGACTAGTGCTCGTATTGGTGCTTTTCATAGTACTCTTGTTAGTGCTCGAATTAGTGTTCTTATAAGTGCTCTTATTGGCCTTTGGAAAGGGAATTAACATCGAACTGGCATTATGTTCCAAAATTTCTTGCCTGCCGTGACGATCTTCGACCTTTGGCTGGGCCACAGGTTTCATGATATTCGTCCACCCAACGAGATGCCAAAGTCCATGGTTGACACTGGGACATGAAAAGGAGCACGGCATGGGGCCCCCCATTGGACGGTCCACTTCCCCAAGGATGTGCATGTTTATAATCACATATAAGTGCATGTACACGTACCCCACTGTTTTTCAGTGGTGTGGGGACCGGTGCCGGCACGTTCGAACACACCCCAAGTCTTCAACAAGATGGCCCTGCCTGCGTGTTAGACTGCTAGATGTCCATGTTTTGCCCTCTGCTTGCACAAAAGTTCCCAATCAGAGTGCGCAGGACACACATTGACCCAGACTGGAGTTTTTTGAAACACATCTACACCAACACAAGAAGCGATATTTACCATACATTTACTATAAATATATATATATATATATTATTGTTTATTTTTTATTGGCGAAATTCCTTGCGGGTAGCATCCTAAGTTTTTGAACTGAATCCTCACTGCTTGATGACTATAGCCTGATTGTAAGTCAGTTGACTCGGTTGACTACCGCTCTTTGTTGGCTACCTCCTCACTTTCAGTTGGCTACTAAAAGTCATACTCAAGCAAAGAGTTTGTTGTGTGTTTCGGTTGGCCAAACTCCCATAATCCTTTGGCATCTCTTGGTACAGTCGCATGTGTCTTCGCAAACGAGTGTTAGAGCCAGCATTTGTCAACTCCCCAGCAAAACGGCTTCTGTACCTGACATTGGGAAAATTTTGAAGAGGCCATGGCATCCAATGGTTTATCATGTTTTATGATAATGTTCCCTCACTTTCCCATAGTTTCAGTAATATAATTAGTGTAATATCATATATAATATTTGATGATATACTATCTATATACAGTATGTGGGGCTCCCGATTGAAATCATGTTCCATGTTCATCCCTCATGGATCGTGACGCGATGTGCCTCTGCCAAGGCCGCAGACTTCAGCGAGTTCGCAGGTGCGAAATCTTGGAAAAACCGTGGTGGAATATGGGGATGAAATCATCATCCAACATAGGAATAGTACCGTACTAGTACCATGGAATATCTACGAACCAGGATCTCATGGGATGGCATTGGAATAAGAAACACATCATAAGTGTGAGACTAGAGTTGAAACCAGATCATGAAATAGCGTAATAAGTGCAGGTACCAACAAACATAGCACCAACTTGGTCAAAAGGATGAATCTATATATGAACATATATATAATTTATATTTGGTGACGCAGACGCAACGATGATGACCAAAATGGATCCACATCCTAATAGATGGTTTTGAAACTATATAGGGTGCCGATTGCCATTCTTCGAGCCATTTGGTGTGTCTTAGCAGACGGGGTGTTGACCCTTGAAGTCGCGCTACATCCGAGATTTGCGATATCGGCTGAAGTTTTCAATGCATGTTTGCAAAACAGTAAGATCATGTTAGATCCATATAATGACTGGAAATCACTTATCCTCCGCACGTACTATATGTATACCATATGTATAGTATATAATGTAATATTATATGATATATATATATATATATATAATGTATTGTATTATGTGCATATATATAGATATAGATATAGATAGATACACATATTTGGGTCCGGAGTGGGTCATTTTGTATCATTTTGTGCTGTTTGGCCTGGTGTCGCCCAGATGGTACCATGTCATTCGTCTTCTCCTTTGAGCCGGGCCAATGTGAGCCAGAGAGTCTCTTGGCGAAATTCCGGGCCTTCAGCCGTAGAGATGTTATATAATGATATATATATATATACACATAATTATATTATATATTTACATATAATATATAGACAGATTATTGTCATGATGAGGTGATTCAATTTTTACTTGCCCAATCTCCCACCCTTGGACCTGGGTTGTTGGGAGCAACCCTGATTTGGACAGAAATCCGATTCTTATTCCCATAGAAAACGTGGGTTGGGTGTGGCAGCGGGGCAACGATAGATGCAACATGTCGGAACTCTTCGATCTTCCCAGGAGTTGTCAATCATGTCAGATCACCCTTGACAAGATGTAAACGAGTAGGATTTGTTTGAGGACTGGACCGTAGGTACAATTCATTTTCGTTCCAGTTCCAGGAAATTGGAACAAATTACTTGCAATTCAGGGGGGGTGAATCTACCAACTCAGATGCTATATATGATGCTATTCTGCTATTCTCGTGTTCAGCAACAATTTCCAAAACCCACTTGCTTTGAATTGAAGCAACACTGTTGGGAACTGATTCTTTTTTGTGAGTAGATCTCTCAAATATAGTAAGTAAATCTCCCAAGTACTAATTTTCCTCCACTGGATCAGTTGAAACCATCAGCAGGATCATCATTTTGCTGATCTCCAGTGTCTATCCAATTAAATTTCCCATGTTTGTTGATGAATGTCCCAATGTTATTGGTTGAATCACCCTGCTTGTCAGCGAAGTTTGCATTCTTTGTATTTCTTTGTGAAATGGGTTTGTCGGAAAATAATGTGCCTCTAAATCCACTGGCATTCCACTGGCTTATCATCATTTTCCACCAAAAAACAGATCATTTTACGGGTGTCCTCCTTTTCAGACACGCAAAATCCCCAAATTTCTTGGCAATGACTCAATACTAACTAGTGAAAGGTGATACTCCTAATTTTTCATCATGCCAATAATCATCAATAATCCCAATATATACCAATTTTATCTTCCCAATGATGTCCTCATAATTCCTGGCATCAATATCCCCAAGCTCCTAATATCATGCCATATCCAAACTCCTCTAGCCCGGCATCGGACGTTGTGCCAGGCTTCACCTGCGATGCAGGGAGCAGCTTTGCCTCGACCTTAGTGGCGAGAGTGGGCAAGCTACTCGTAGCTGTTTATTTGATAGTTGATGACTTGGGTTGTCTGAAAATTAGGTACCCCCAATTCCAATGGATCATTAGTATCATCCCCACTAAAATGGCCCTGAAATGGGTATACTATTTTGAGACACACCCACTTTATACTTTTTGAATAAAGATGATGGTTCATGGGAAAATGGATGAACATGGTGATGTGAGGAAAACCCCGCAGCAGATCGCCATTTGTCTTACTTAAATCCTCTGTTGTCAATGGTAAACCATACCCCCATGAAATTCCTAATGTTTGATGGCAAGTCCCCAAGTCCTCAGGCCCTGTACTGGACCAACGGCGCCAAGAAGTTGGGGGACGCCATTTGGACCTCACAGGCGAAATCAGACATGTCCAAGGAATCCTCAGGAAGGTGATGGGTGTATCAGATTTCATGCGATTTAATTGGTATTTAAATGTTTTTAATGGAATTGTGATGGGATTCAATGGGATTTCATGGGATTTAATTGGACTTCATGGGACTTAATGGGAATGGGTTGTCCGAAAATGTTCTATTTGCCCCAATCAATGGCAATGTGTGGGAAACCTGTCTTCTACCTGCGGTGTTAGGGGCTTGCAGCCTAATTGCTTATCTTATTTTTCAGGTAGAGATCCGACCAACGCACCCTGCACGCATCCAAGCTGCTTTAGGAGAAGATCGGGTCAGCTTTCACAACTACTGTGTCAGCAACAAGACCTCCTTTGGCACGAGGGCTCATGGTTCTGAAGCCCAGCCCATTGGACCTGCAATCTTGATGATCTATATCAGGGGTTCCCAAGGGGTTTCCGCAAAAAATCATGGGAGGACCCCAGTGGTTTTGGGGGTACACCAATCTTGACAAACACCAACATTGTTGCTGTGATGATCATTGCCATTGTATATGAATGAGAACAAGTGTGTTCAATCATGATTGAATGACAATCGTGGTGTCCTTTTTTAATGACTATTGTGTAAGCCCCGACCATCAAACAGAGATATAGAAAGGGTTGTATAACCAAGTTCATGTGGTAAAACCCCCCTGTGTTGAGTTTCCAAGGGCACAAATTTGGATAAAGTGTGCTATCGGGTTTGGTCACTCTTGCAATTGTATTATATAATTCTTGCTTGGCCATGCAGTTTGAGGGGTCCGTAACTTCCAGCCACACCCTGCAGGCTTGCTGTTTAACATCATCATGTCCAGTCAGAGAAACCACCTTCCAAATCCACAAATCAAGCTTGTTATTGGTGGTGGGTTCATGTTCCATGTCACAGGGGTAAGTGTCCCTTTCTCAAACTTAATAAGTCCTCATTAGTGGTTGTTGGATGTTGTTGGTGGTAACGATTCGCGTGTGATAGACCCTCATTATTGCAGGGTCACCTGGCTGGAGGGGGGCTTGACCATGCCCAAGGTGGTGGCTATAAACCCTCAAGGGGAGATGGATGCGGGACCTACCGCCCCGCAACGGGGCCCAGAAAAAACCGGGCGGTGGGAAACACAACGGAGTGCAACTTGAGAACCAAAGACTATCCAATACAAATGCTTACTTGTCCTCAATGAACCAAAATGAACCAAGCAATTGCAACTTCATGGAGGCCTGCAAGATTGAATTACTTCAAGGCATCATCATACAGTAGGGGCTCAATAGTGAGTGGAGTTTGGAACCATTGTAGTTGTTTTTTACAGGCTTGCGGCTGACGTGTCGGAGATTCCAGTGTCAAGTACTGGAAGACACCTCAAGTTGGAGGCCTGTCTATGTATACCAATATGTCCACGGCTTGATAGTTGAGTAAGCTTTGGCAAACCAGCTTAAATCTCGCTTCATGTGGAAAGTGTTTCCTTTGTTCATCAGCTTTTGCTTTTGCTTCATCTGAAGAGACGAACGTTGCCTCCCCACCTTCCATCATTGTGCTCTATGGTGCTGTTGAAAATGGAAGACAATCCTGAAATCCCAGGCTGCCAGTGCGAAGAGACATGGAAAAAGAAACAGACGAATGAGTCAAAAAAATACTATTACTAATGATTTCAACAACAATTACTTTATTTCGATTCTTCCCCATCCTAGAAAACTAGAAAATATATATGCGTACATATCTTGATATAAGAATTAAATTTCCGAAAGCCAGCCGGCAGTGAGCTTAAGGAAGGGGTTTGGGGGCAGAGCTGACGGGAAGGACCACGAATCACGTAATTAGCTGGCCTTTGACCTGTACTGTTGGGTAGTTTTTGAGGGTCATGAACCGTGTCGCAATTCAGTGACGGTGGGGTATCGATTCCCCCCTGGTCCGCCTCTGGGGGTCGTAAAAAATTGCCATCTTAGGTATATCAAAAATAAAGGAGATGAGAACTAGAGGCCATTTAGAGATAGAGTCTTGGAGTCGTAAAGATGCCTTTAAGGATATGAGATCTAAAGATAAGTGAGTCCAGTTGGAGACATGAGGTCATTTAGAGATAGAGACACTGCCCTTGGCGCCTTCAAGAGGGTTTCAAGGAGATGAGATCTAAAGGCAAGTGAGTCCAGCTGGAGATGCGAGGTCATTCAGGGTCCGCCTCTGGGGGTCGCAAAAAGTGGACATCTTAGGTATATTGAAAATAAAAGAGATGAGAACTAGAGGCCATTTAGAGATAGGATCTTGGAGTCGTAAAGAAGCCTTTAAGGATATGAGATCTAAAGGTGAGTGAGTCCAGTTGGAGACATGAGGTCGTTTAGAGATAGAGACACTGCCTCTTGGCGTCGTAACGAGAGTTCAAGGAGATGAAATCTAAAGGCAAGTGAGTCCAGTTGGAGATGGAGATAAGATCTAAAGGCAAGTGAGCTTAGTTGGAGACATGAGAGTGGATATCCATGGATATCCAAGGTATAGTGAAAAGCACTGAGATAAGAGCTGGAGGCCATTTAGAGATAGAGAAACTTCTTCTTGGAGTCTTGATAGGCGACGTTTATCACAGATATCTGGTGGGATTCAGACCTCAAAACCAAATTGTCTTTGTATCAAAACAGTTTCCTGAAATGTTGCGTGCTGATTGAAGCATTGCTAAGGCAAGTTCCTCGTCTTGGCTCGCTCACCTGTTGATAAGTGTTGCTGCTGTCTCGATTTGTCGGATTGAACTATGTTGTGCAGTTTTTCGATTTTTTGCTGTATGATCCGTTGTGTCAACTGCAGTTGCATGGAGAACGTTGGAGGTGAATGCATACAAACGCACGAGTACGTGTTCTGGGTTGAGCGCAACTTTTAGTATGAACATCAGAGGCGATATCAGTCTAGAGGTAATTTTTGGTTGCTCCTGCGCTGCTTTTAAAATATTTTTTGTTTTATTTATTATGAATGAATTATGTCGTAATATGTATTGGTTAATTATTATGAAAGCATTTGATACACACCAAAATTATTCAAATACGATTAAATGTTTATCTTCAAGATCGTCTTTTCTATATGCTTAAATTATAAGAAAAAAATAGATTGATTTCGTCTGCCGTCCCAATATCCATTCCTTATAAAAGGGAATAGGGAAAGATGAAAGAGAATCTGACATCTGACCAGAATTCTTGCGGCAAGAAGGACTAAATAAATTTAGAAATTGCGAAAATTCAGGGCTTTTTTGATTTATATATTTTCCCGTAGTTGTGCACAAGGCGGTGGTGGAAGTTTCAAAGATAGGAAATCTATAGGAGAGGTTGATTGTTGAGAATCATGGATGGCAGAGCGATCCATTGATGGACCGACAAGTGGTTGGAGGCAGAGCAGTCTAGTTGTGATGTAGTTGCAGTTGTAGTTGTAGTTGCAGTTGTAGTTGTAGTGGTGGTTGTAGTTGTAGTGCAGTGCAATGTAGTGTAGTGTAGTGGTAGTTGTAGTGGTTGTTGTGGTTGTAGTAGTTGTAGTCGTAGTTGGCGTAGTTGTTGTCGTTGTTGTCGTTGTTGTAGTTGTTGTAGTTGTTGTAGTAGCCGTTGTTGTGGTAGTTGTTGTAGTTGAAGTTGTAGTTGAAGTTGTAGTTGAAGTTGTAGTAGTTGTATTAGTTGTAGTAGTTGTAGTAGTTGTAGTATAATTGTCATGTAGTTGAAGTTGTTACTATTGTTGTTGTTGTTGTTGCTGTTGTAGTTGTAGTTGTCATGTAGTTGAAGTTGTTGTTATTGTTCTTTTTGCTGTTGTAGTTGTAGTTGTTATGTAGTTGTCTTGTTGTTGTTGTTGTTGTTGTTGTTGTTGTTGTTGTGGTAGTGGTAGTTGTAGATGTAATGGTAATGGAATTATAATTATAAATATAGTAGCAATTATAGGCACAATTGTGGTTGTAGTTGTAGTTGCAGTAGTAGTCGTAGTAGTTGGTGATATTATTGTGAAAATTGAATTTTAATATTGTGTAATGTGGTGGTAATGTAATGTAGTGTAGTGTAGTTTGTAGTTTGTAGTGTAGTTGTAGTGGAAGGATTGGTAATGGTAGTGAGAAGATAATTATAATTATAAATTCTTTTTTATTATATAATTTTCCGAAATAAAATAATTAAATGAACTATTTAAAAATATATTTTAAAGATTAAAAATAAAATATATATAAGATATATTTATTATTATTAATTCTTTGAATATTCGATTATTGTTTTTTGATAAATATATTAGATTTTTTGGAATTATTTAAGAATGAAATATATGGATTGCTTAGAATATTTATTAATTTATAATACATTTTTTAAATATATAATAATATTATCATATATTATTAATTTATAGAGATTTTATTTTAATTTCGGATAATATATTATTAATTTATAGAGATTTTACTTTAATTTCGGATATGGTTAGGAATATTTTTTTTATAAAGATATTGGTTTAACAAAATAAATTACATTAAACCAATGCAAAATTATGAAGATTCGCCCGTCTATGAAATAAAAAAATATTTTAAATTGCTTTGATTATTATAGAATGGTGCCCCTAACTATGCCGAGCAAGGGAAGAAGGCATTGAAGACTCTTTATTCTGAAATTTATAAAAATATTTAGAAGAGGCTATGCATACTATTTTATAGAAAATATCATCGAAATGATATTCCATGAACCCGATTTTATACTATATCCGGGGACGGATCATATCCCCAATTTTATCACTATAGAATGGTATATATAACCATTCAACCAAATTCCAAAGGATATAATATATTTATATTTTGAAATTTTATATGTATTATGAAAAACAATTTTAATGAATTTGAAAATAGTATTTATTTAATCCATATTTTTTCTAGGAATTTAGATTTTATTTATTTAATATATTTATTTGGAATATTTTATATATTATTATTCTTTTTTATCTTGAAATATTCTTTAATTATTTTTTTTGAAAATATCTCAAAAATCATTCATTTCAATTCCGTATTTATAATATATATAATTCTTTATATTTATTATGTGAAGCCGCGTCCGAATCTTAAAAAATTGTCCAAAACCCTTAATTTGTAATATTTTTGATTTTTAAATATATTTCGCGCCACAACGGCGTGCACTTGTTCATTATATCTATTTCCAAGTAAGGTCCGAACATATGACATGATTCTTATTTTTATTCTAAAAGGAATTTTATTTGGCAATGATATATATTTTTTATATTTTAATTTCCAAAATTATTCCGAAAATAAGGTATCTTTATTTCAAAATATATTTCGTATCTCAATAATGTATATTTTTTTCCATATCTTAATTTCCAAAATGGTTGGGATATTGAATTATTACTACTAATATTACGATTTGGGTACACATGAGCTGCCGCGCGCAAATCGCGAGGGTCCGAAATCCCCAAATTCCGCCACTTTTTGGGGAATTCTGCGGAAGCCATTTTAGACTCTCCAGATCTTCTTT